>JACXGJ010000071.1:44534-197270 GCA_016801105.1 Esox niger | reverse complement strand
TACACATGCACACAGTGTCTTTCTATCATAGTATGCACTTACCCAGAAATCAATATTCCCTAACCTTACCCTAACCTCAGTAAACTATGGCATTAACCAAACCGTAATGCCTAAGCTGTAATGCAAGTTTTAGAATCCTAGAGCATCACATATGTTAGGGTTGCCAGACATCCTGTTTTTCCCGGGACAGTGCCGTATTTCAGGCAATTTTAAGGTGTTCCAACTAATTTAGAAAAAAATCATGTTTTATCCCATATTTTCACTCAGTCGTGTTTTTGATAGGTCTGATCTACAGCCCATTTGAATGGGACAGGTTGTCAAGATGTCACACCCATCAGTCTTAATGTTCCTTATTTTATACAGTCCAACTATGATCCAATCACATTTTAGTTGTTACAAGCTACGAAGTCCAAACACCTGTGCGCACAAAATACAAACTTACTGTAACGTTAGGCTATTTATTTGAGTACATTTTGGATTAAAATGCAAAGCTTTCTATTACAAACTCAATAAAGACAAGCGTACTCTGAGGAAGATTGCCTAATGCGAGAAGTACAACAGACCACAACACGCAAATGAGCAAATTTGAGTAGGCATAATTCTGTTATGATATTACAGTTGTGTGCACCTGAAACATAGGCCATCAGATTTTTGTGTTCACTATGATTATTTAATCAGAACCAGTCTTTTTATCTGACATGACAGTATTATAGTTACAAATCCCACATGTTGGTTTGGAGGAAATTATGCATACAGTAGAAAAAAGTTGCATTAGTCATATAAAGTAGCCGAGTAGAATCAATTGTGTAAATAGCTGGGTACCAATTTGCAAATGAACCAATCTTGTCAACCCACATTTAATATAACAGCAACTCTGCCTTGAGGTTAACACCTTCCCAAAATATTCCAAAAAATAATAAATAGGGTAAATGCCATCCCATACAGGACATATGAAGATTTGCCGACCTCGTTGTCAGGGACTGCACATGCGTCAACAATTAAAAGAACACAGAATAGAAAAGGCATTCAAAGGAACCATTCAGTTCTGAGTTATACCAGCATATTCTTGAACAGAACATCAAGCCACCAACAAGATGACAATCCAAAGCATTCAAGCAAATCTACCATGTCTACATACAAGCTTTTGTAAAAGTGATCCTCCATTTTCCAACCAGCAGTCCTCAGAACACAATAGCCCACAACCATTCCCCGCTGCCAACTTGCTGCCCTACTGGTGATTAGAGGTTGACAAGAGTGACTTCAGTTCGACACTGTACTCTCCCTTAAACATATATTCCTATATAAATAAGTTACAACAGACTTGTGCTCATTTCAGTAAAAAACAAAAATGTTATTACACATTAGGGACTGTTGAAAATTAACTTTATTGGTACCCAGAGGAATAAATGCATGCTTTCTTAAAATGTCTGTCAATCGGATGGTTTCATATTAAAAATATACACAGGGTCATGTAATTTGTAAACTATGAAAGACCAACATATCTCAGCATTTTAGTTGCTTGTTCCCAAGTAGGAATTTCTTAAGATATTGCTCACAACAGTTTGATCAACCCCTGTTGGCTGAACTGTGTCATCGCATATTTTCACCATATCCTTTGGCAGGTGGTTAATTTCTTATAGAAATAATGGGATTTTCAGAAAGGTTTTGTAGAGAAGTGGTGGGTGTTGATTGGTTTAGATTCAGAGTCAGCATAGTTTTAGTTGGGTCGGTTTGAATTGCTTTGGAAGCAAGTCGTTAAGAAAGTTAGGCAACTAACATGGGAGGGATTGAAGTAACACACATTCGTACCTTGTTCGAGAATGTGTTAATGTTATGTCACTCCTTGCTGTAACTATAAAGTGTCATATTTGGATTGAAAGTAAGAAAACATCTCAATATATTGGATTTGTTTCAAGACTGACGCAGCCCAATGCAGTAACAGTTTGACAATTTCAATGAGGGATGACAAATCCAAAGCACACTTGCAGCTGGTTTTAACGTAAGACTGAGACCTTGGTGTGGCTAATTTAATTGTAACTACTCTATGTATTAGTGGTATCGCATAACCAATGCCGACAACATACTTAGAGGACACATGGGAGTGACCGAATAAAGTAAAAACACTTCCGTGTACTCTTCTCAGTTGGTTCAACTTACCTTCCCATGACGTGAATCGTCCTAGTTGGCTCACTGGAAGAAAATCATTCAGAGGTACTGAAGACCGGGTGTGTTGGCTTCCAAGCCTCACCAACATTCCTCCATCTACTCATCGTCTTGGTAAAAGAACATAAACGCGTTAGCTACAACTAAACTAAACTGTATTTATACTAATATAATTGACATCGACGCGATCATGCAATCAGTGAATTACGAGACTGCCACGTAGTATAGAATCCTGACGATATTAAACGGCGTCTTGATACTGTTTTGACAGTAGCCGTCTTTTCAAGAATCAAATGCACAAATGTTAGCAGAATATGCAACTGACTGGCCGACAAATCATCCATTTAAAAAACGACCCATTATCATTTGTGAATCAGTCAATTGTAACTGTACGCAGCAGGACAAATTGCGTTTTTGATCCTCTCGAACGCCGCGATCAACTTAGCTGACTACCAATCGTTTCCTTTTATATAGTATGGTGAAAAGTAAACCAGTGAGCTAGATATCTTTTGATTAATATGGCATATTAGATTTGACAGCAAAACACGCCAATTACTGAGTATCTATAGCTCCTATAGCAAGAGAACTTGTGCTGACTATTGGCTAGTTAACGTCGTTAGCCCAATCAAAATAAAAAACTAAACGTTTGTACTTACCACAGCGGTTTCAATTTTTTGTCGTTATTTAGCTTACTAGCTAGTATACTTTCGTTTTTAGGGTTAGCTAGCACGTATGAAGAACCACCAACACTGCGATGTGGCTCTACAAGCTAGTCAGCAACATTACTCAAAGCGCATGTCAGGCAAGATGTGACGTATTAAAGGTACACGTGGGTACACACTACTTGCGCACTACAAAAAACGCGTTGGTACTAGGTCATCAAACGAGGCCGCGCCTCTTGTTTGGTGGACAAACGTTTTCACGCGTAAGGAATACGATACCCAACGTTGTGAATTTACACGCGTGCTGAATTGAACTGTTTTCTGAACAATGGGGATATTTCGAATGAGAGTGTGCGGGTGAAAAAGTGGGCTTGGTCGAGTCGATTTACAGTTAGGGTTGTATATTAACAATAGGGGGGGCTGTGGAGTCCACGGTGGATTGTGCAGTATACTGTAAATGATATCTGGCAGCCCTGACGATACATCATACCAAAAAGTTTGCTGCGTAATATATTTCCAAAATAGTAATCACAGAAAAAGAATTGCTGTTTGTATCATGGTGCACGGAATATGCTAGAATAAGAACTTTAACATCAAATTAAGCTTCAAGTTCAGGCCATTCGGAGGACGTGGAAGAAAAACTGCTAGATCCAATAGGCTACCTAATGAGTATTTCTCGAATGCCCTGGCCCCCGTTGCACTTCACATAGTCTAGTTTATTTAGGCAATTTACAAATTGGTCTGTTCATTAAAATAATTTGTTTTTGCTTTTGTAAATTACTCTTTGCATTTATTTAAAAAACACTATACACATTCCTTTTGGCCACAATTCACTATTTAGTGCTGCCATAATAATATCCTTCTGCTAGCAAAACAGAAATTAGTTGATTATCATCCAAGTTCCTACCTAACCAAGTAGGTGTAATATTAGCATGCTAGACCTTTAAGCCAGCTCCACCCAGTTTTTTTCAGTGCAACTCAAATCAGGGGCTTGTACATGGTAGGCTGCACCCAAAAAATTATAACGAAAATATAGTGACAATGAAATTCTATTTCAAAGTGCTATCTCCAAACTTTTACAATTAAATCAAGTTATCTGAAAAGTTTGATTGTCCAAACCTCATCATTGTCTAAATCTCTATAATATTATTTTGATTTTATTACTGTAACCAGTGATTTCTAAAAATGTAAAATCACTATATTGACACAATATTACCTAAGCCTATTTTTTCCCTGCATTCAAGAGCACCATGCATATTTGTAAAATTAGAGCGCAGATAAAATCTTTTAAACACATATTCTGGAGGTTCTGCTTTTAGAAAATGCAGATGTTTGAAAGCTAATTCAACCTCTGGTTTCCACAGCCTTTTTCTGGCCAACTTTGATGCCCCATCAAGGAGGGTATAATGGAACTAGGAAAGGTGCCAGGCCGCATCAATGGAAATAGAAATCTCTGACGCTTTTGGATAAAATAATTGGTAAATTGTCAATAGACATTTAAAGTAATCCTATAGGTCTCTTCTGGGCAATTGTGTCAATAAACCTAATTTCCAAAAAGGTTTAGACATTGTGGAAAATGCTAAGAAAAACAGAATGCAATGATGTGCCAAGCATTTAAACATATTTAAGTATATGCCGACTTGGAACAGGGGGCAACAAAAGACTGGAAAAGTTGTGTAATGCTAAAAAACAACTGGTGAAACATCTCACAAGCAAAAATCTCCATACACAACAGCCAAAGCCGAAAACAAATATTGAAGCTTATTTCAGCAAGACTATGCCAAAACACTTTCTGCACATATTACAACAGCATGGCTCCATAGTAAAAGTCTGGGTGCTAAATTGGCCGGCTTGCAGTCCAGACTTGTCACCCATTGAATACATTTGACACAATGAACACAGGTGCATTTTATTGATGGCATTTTGAATGCAGAGATACCATGACAAGATCTTGAGGCCCATTGTTGTGCCCTTCATCCACAAACATCGCCTCATATTGCAGCATGATAATGTACGGCCCCATGTTGCAAGGATCTGTACACAATTCCTGGAAGCTGAAAACATCCCAGTTCTTGCATGGCCAGCGTACTCACCGGACATGTCACCCCTTGAGCATGTTTGGGATGCTCTGGATCGGCGTATACGACAGCGTGTTCCAGGTCCTGCCAATATACAGCAACATTCTACAGGCCACAATCAACTCTGTGCAAAGGAGATGTGTTGCACTGTGTGAGGCAAATGGTGGTCACACAGGATACTGACTGGTTTTCGGATCCCCCCCAGACCCTCTCAGTACAGTGAAAGGGCACTTTTTCGAGTGGCCTTTTATTGTGGCCAGCCTAAGGCACACCTTTGCAAAACCTATGCTGTCTGATCACACCTGTGAGGTAGATGGATTATCTCGGCAAAGGAGAAGTACTCACTACCACTGATTTAGATTGATTTGAGAACAATAAGTGAGAAATAGGCCTTTTGTGTACAAAGAGAAAGTTTTAGATCTTTGAGTTCAGCTCATGATGAATTTGGGCAAAAACAAAAGTGTTGCATTTATTATTTTGTTCAGTTTATATGCATTTTATACAGCGTCCCAACTACTTTGGAAACGTGGTTGTACATGTAATAGGTATTCAGCTAAAAACTGATGTTATCATATAACCCATTGGTCACCAAACTTTTCTGATCAAAATGCAGGCTGAAATACAACTCAAAACTGTTAACAACATTACCTACAAATCTTGTTTAAAAGCTTTAATGGTAATGACTAGACCGATGGTGTGGAATTATCTTGATTGGATCTGATGGTCTCAGCGGGAGGGAGACAGCATGTTTTGACTGTCCCCAGGCATCCCTGACATCTTTTCATTGAGAGTGACAGAAATAAAAAGGGGTCAGACACCATCCTATTGCTGATGCCAAAACTCAAGTTTCATTACTTTATTTTTGCTTTATGCATAAATTCATGTTGTGAGCCCAAAAATCTGAGAAAGTGAAATATTACAGTACTTGATATTAAAGAACACAAGTCATAACAAGCAATGTTTATTGATACACGCTGCTACTTACAGCTTCTGGGCCATTTTCAGCACTGTTGAAAAATATTTTATGGCTAATAAAAAACAAAGTGTAAAATGTTTAAGTCAACAGCTCTTTGATGTAGTTGTTGAGTTTCTTCTGTGATGGTTTTTAGACATCTTTGTAGTAAGATTTTCATAACATGGTCATCTAATTGGTTAGTTGTATTGAGGGCAGTAGTAGTACATTTGATTTGGTAGCCCGTTCATTAGGCAGAGGTTGTACCTTTAAACACATGACACACACTATCCTTAACAAGAGAACTTAGGGTTAAGCCAAACCATTAATTCAGCCCACCCCCAAAAAAGTCTGTAATTTTATTTCTTACTGATATCGTTAATAAGAACAAGAAAAAAAGTAATAGAAACATAAAAAAGGGCTGTGATCATAAACATTGATAAACGTGATACAAAAGATTATTTTTGATCCTCATGCCCAGATATTGCCCAGTCACAGATTACTAATCCAGTTTACTTATGTTATTAGTGTTGTCACTGTGCAGGCTCCGCCCTCTTCGCTGGCAAGACATGTTTTTGTTGAAGATCTGAAACAAGTAATGAGTAAAATAAGGTAACTAAAGTAGCATCTTCCTTGAAAGTATTATAAAGATAAAGGAACAAGATAAAGGCATACCTAAATCAGCAAGGGCTAGATGACTCAACTCTTTGTCCAGTTCCTCATCTGTAATATTTAAGTGGCTTTGAGGGACTGAGGGTAATGCACTCAGCAGATCACAATGGGAACCAGATTCCCTCACAGGTGGAAAAGGGTGTGACGGTACTTCAGGTAAAGTGGAAGGCCCATGCAGAGTTGAGTTCTCCAATAAAGACCTCAGCTCATCTTCCAACTCATCAGGGTCTGTATCCACTAAACACATTTTAAAAATGATAATTGAGCATTTGTTAGCTTCTTTTGATACTGGTAATTTAATTATGATAGTCTTTTGTACTACATTTAAGTAGCTGTAAAATAATGGTGTACTACATACTTGAGTTGAGTGCTCCACCAGCCAGGGTTTGGTTCACCTCATCTTGAGTGTCACACATCTGTAATAACAAATAGCAAGAAATAAATTGACTAATTTACACATGCAACATCTAAAGAAATAGCACATACATGCAGTTCTAGCGAAGTAGACTGACCACTTGGATTTGATCCAGAAGGCTTTCAGCTTCTTCTATATTTACATCCCTCAAAGAGAGTCGCAGGGCTGACACTCCAGCCTGATACGCCTGCATCACCTGTAGAGGCACACAGAATGTGCAAAGCGAAAACAAGGCATCAATAAACATGTTGGCAGCTTTTCCTTTAATACTAGCCTAACCATTGATCCAAATCATTTTCATGGGGGTATGTATTAGATCTTCCTGAGTTATACTGACCACTTGGTCAGCAGCACTGACCACAGGGCTAGCTATGTCTAATAGGGTATAGTTCCCCCCTACTCTCCCCTGTCATCAGCATCCATCAAAACCCTAAATCTATTCCGAGGCCCTATTTGTTCCTATATGTTAAGCTTATACAATTTATATATGGACTACTAGAGAATTCAATGTCCTGTCTAAGCAATCTATATCATTTTATAGTGCAAACTTGAAATAATTTAATTAAATTATTAGTTTCAAATACATTTTACATTAGAAGTAGTAGATACTATAAATATATTTTAACAGTGTATTTGCTGCTTTTTAAACAGGGTAATTAATGTATGTTAATACACTGCGTTATTCCTGACAATTATCCCCTCTGTTCAGAGTGCATATGCGCCTTTCATGGAATAAAAATAGACTATGACACTGTCTATCAACTACATTATGACAGGTCGTTCTGACGTTGTGTAAATCCAGGAATTGCCATGCCCTGTTGTCCACATTGCACATTCTCATGGACATATCGAAATAAACATTACTGGTATTGTAGAATTACATCGGAGTTCAGTTCTCACTTAACTAAAGTTAAGCTAGCTTAAGCTGAGTCAGTTTTGGCTAGATTTAGTCAATGTATCAAGTGTATGCTCACCAGTTTGTCTGTCTGTGAGTTTGCTATCCTGTCCAGGATTCCCTTTATGTTCTCCAGCTGGGCATATAAGCGGTCTGTTTTCCTCTCGACTTGCTTTCGCCTTCTCAAACATCTCAGGGCCTGGGGGAGAAGAATCAACTGATGTTTTCTAGAAAATAAAATGTCAATAAAAGTTCTAGAATTGTAGAGCTACCTGTGATTTCTTCCCTTCTTGCACCAACACCCTAGCTTCATCTTTGCACCTACAAACATCACAATCAATAGTCTGGCTGCAGACTACTGAGCCATTGCACCAAACATTAAACGTATTAGTGACGCACTTCTCTGCTTCTAGACCCAATGCCTCCAACCTCACTTCAAGTAGTCTCTCACTGCGTATTAACTGGTAGATGCCTATATCCACGTCACTGATCGGAGACACACGGCCCTGTCCAGGCTGAGAAAACTTAACAATCTGTAAAGACAAATACAGAACAGTGGGAGATGTAACACATAGATAGTGCATATAATAATGTTACTGGACATGCAAAATGCTCACTTTATTTAAGGATCCTAACCTTCTCGCCTTCATGAAGCAATAATGTCACCTGCTTCTCCCTCTGCAGCTGTAGCAGAGCCATGCACAGGGTATTCTCATCAACACAGACATTTACTGACAATGTCTGAAGCTCCTGGAAGGAGAGTAGAGAACGGTTGCCCATGGGGGATCTCCGATAGACACTAAGCAATTCAGCTGCCTTCTCCTGGAGGAAACATACAGAAACCAAAAGGTTAGTGTTGAATGGATAAACCTGCTATCTAGATACACTTTGGTCATTTTTAATACATTAATTAAACCGTACACACCTTTACCAGGTCGATGACAACAAACAAATCCTCTGAAGTAACCCCATGGTTTCCCAGAAAAGTAGAAAAAGTCCATTTTAAAGGCTTCACCAGCAAAAGGCCAACACCCCAAGACACCCACCCAGGATCTACATTTGCTGCAAACTCTGACTCCCTTTGTAGCTTTCCACACCTGAAAGAAAATAAACAAATTGCATTCTGGAATAGGACATCAAGTTGTTTTCCTCACACTTTTACAAGACTTTGTACTGAATGCCTACCTGACCATAGACTGAATGACAGTTTTTAAACCCAATGGCACAATTCCTTTTCTGCGAAAAATCTTGTGCAGCTCTTGCAAATTAATACAGACGGTTCCACAACACTTGCATACTGTTAAGATGAGAGATGTCCAGAAATTCATTTTACTGTCCCAATCAGTAGTGTTGACATCACGGTTGTCTTTAAAATCGGAGAAGAAGAAATTCATTCTTTCATCGTCTTCCCACTCCGGCGGTAACGTTACTTTGGTAGACATGTATTCCCAAGGTATGATAGAACCTTATGTACACAAAAAAGAAAGGAATTTGTTAAACACTAGCCAAGCAAGATAGAAGGCAACCTCTGTGATAACCAAAACAATGTCTGGCTGCTTGGCACTCGCTGTCTTCTTCACTTAAATTATTGGCAGATCGCATCCATTGAAGGTGCATATACTGCCACCTACCGTACCGGAGTGCGAGGCCGAAGAGGGCCTGCCTTTCCTATATCCTCCAGCTCGGACCTGTAGCCCTGAAAAGCCTTGGCCACCCTCCCACTCCCTTCCCGCCCCCCAGCAACACCTCTACCCTATCCCCTTTCTGCTACCATCCCACTTCCTCTAACAACAGTCAGTACCTACCCCCTTTTCTGGTCATGTGACGCAATATCTAATAATGATGTGCAGTTCGTGAACGATTCGTTCGTTTTGAACAAATCTTTTTAGTGCTTCGGGATACTTGTGACTCATTCAATCGTATCATTCATTCGAATGGATTACTACAACTTGATCACTTGGTTCATGCCCAGTCCACCAGCTCAGTTCTCCGATGAACGTCTACATTCGCATAGAAAAATCGATCAAGGCAGGGACATCATAAAGTCATGTTTATAACTGATAATTGAACACAAACTATGAAAATTAATATAGTTTTTGATTACTGACATAATGAAAAAAACTGTTGAAAACAAGCATGGAGCCACTGCCTTTGCCTAAGTAAAAGACTTGTGAATGACTGACTTGTTCATTTTTATCGTTCAATTGAATGGTTGTTTCGTTCATTTAAATAGCTGCCAGCAGAGTTCTACCCCAACTGCTGGCTTCCAGCTCAGTAGCCTACTCTCTGTCCAACAGCTGTTTGTTTTATGTTCTCAAAGAAAAGTTGATAATACATGTTTGTAACAGACAATAGGACACATGCTCCACAGGTAATGTAGCATTTGATTTTTGGTTGTAATTATAAACATAGTTATAGAGTAAAACAAGCATTTGCGTAAGTAAAAATGACACGTAAAGGACATTATGATGATGAGCATTTGTTTGGCTGTAGGCATTACTGACTCAAATGATTTTTTTTTTCGAATGACTCAAACTTTCTACTGAACGACTCGACAAGATTTGAGTCAGTAGAAACAGTCAAACTTCACATCACTCAGTGGTGTCGACATGGGAAAACAACCGTTAACGTTGTCCCTGGCCTAGGGGGAGGGATTCGGTTGGTATAAATATAATTATACATTTGTCAGTCAATGTTAGTATTAAGTACTATTGAGAAAATTACACAGTTATTAAACTGAAGAATTGCATCGATGAAGGGATTCATGTTTTTTCTCTTTGTTTTTTTATATAGTTTAAAGTTTTAACCTTTTTCTGTAAAAATAGTTTGTTCTACCAACAGCCAATCAGTGATACCCTAACACCAACAGTTAATCAGAGTGATACCCTAACACCTGCGCCAACACAACTTTGTAAAAGCTGCACTATGTAGGATTTCTTCAGTAATACCAGAAAAGGAACCAGGCAAGCCTAGTTCAGCCAGCCGGCAGTGAAGTGATAAATGCTTTGGCTTTCACCGGTTTCAAATCTGGGTCTCCTATGGAAGCAATACACCACAGTGCCAGAGTTGGTATAGCATCTCAACATTAGATCTAGATTTTGTTATGCATTAATTATCATGCCAAGTTTGAATATTTCGCTAGACACCATTAAGCGTTGTGTTAAACTGACTAACATTTCTTATTAAGTTTACCTCCACCACAAAATAAATGAATGGCGTTTGCCACTGGCCGTTTTAACAGCCTAATAGCCAGTAATAGGCTTACTAGTATCTAACTTACTACTTGAACTTAACACAGACAAAGCTATTTCATGGCGCAAAACATTTGTTTTTCTTTCATTCGTGAATGACATTGATAGAATAACAATCAATATAGACGACGAGAGAATCGTGGAAACACCTACTTTTTTCTGCCCAGTGGGTTATTATCTGGCCTATATTATCGCACAGACGCGTACTTAGAAAATCCACCAGATATAGTCGCAATAGTTTTATTTTTGGCTTACTACAACGTAGCTACTGAAGTTAGTAGCCTGTTAAGTTTTTTGTCTATCCTGACCTAAAAAGCATGCACAGATGCATACTGCTAAAATCCACTAGAAATAGTCACAACATAACCGCGAACCACAACGTAGCTACTGAAGGTTGTACCATAATTAGTTTTAATCTATCCAAAACAAACACGGAGCCACTGCCTTTGCATAATCTACTTCGACGAGTTTCGAACGCGGTACTTATTGGTTACATGTTTGCATCTCTAACCACTACGCAATTTAACAAGGGTCAATCGATCACTCACTTAGACATTCACTTTTTTTGGCCGGCTTCGCTTACACGGTCCTGCAAGAACAAACATTTAGCGCCAGTGGAATGTCAATTTATCGGTACTTCACATCCAATTCTGTTCCAACAATCCCGTTCCAACCAATCACCTTCTGCAATGCAGGCTTTCCTCCTTGGTTTATTTCGTGAATGCTTATTTTACTGTATAATATATATAGCATAAGTAGGGAGAGAAGTTTGCGTACTATAAGAAGCTATAATGGCAGCTAGAGTCTAGGACGGCCAACTCTCAATTCATCATGTGTCTACTACATCATACACTACGAAAACTGCAAAGAAGCGAAATAATACTTAGAACAGCTCTCTATATAGTAACCAGGAACCATAAATTAACGCTATCCAGGCAGAGTTAGCTTTTTTTTGTTTTGGAACATATTTTTATTCGAAACGTCCATCTCCTTCGGGGATTGTTGCGGAACCGCTTTCTGAACGGTGAATAATTGCAAAATGCTGTAAATGTTTTGTTTACTGAAAACACCCTACCTAGTTATTTAAATTTAAACAACATAATTTTGTCTAACTAAATGTGGCTATCTGGTTAAAAGATTACCACCATGCAACCAAAACTAGGAACACAGAAATGAAAGAACAAATATTAAAGTTTAAAAAAATTACTTAAATATGTGTAGCAGTTAAGTAATGCCTGATTGTGACTGAGTAGGTTATGAACTTATAAGATGTACCATTATAAATTACCTTTGTTGAAAAGTAAATAGATTTGAATGTGGCCTGGTTATAAATGTAAAAATGAAACAGTAAAACGTTTATTACCTGTTTTTGGAGAGCAATATAATTACCGTTAATTAATTTGTTGGCCCGTGGTTTGGGTCCTAAACGTTAAATTATGTTCCTGGCCATTGGAATTCTTTCGTCGTCCCTGCATCACTACTGTCTAAACACTTTCTCACGCGATTTTGAACGAAACCAACGTCCGTTGAATTTCATTCACTTGACCGTCTAGCTTTTTCGAAACGAGATGGCAGTACCAAACGTTAAATGCGTGGAGAGAACTACAAGGTCATTTGCGTGATTACTGAGAGAAGGGACATTTTATAGTTTAGTAACTCGTTTCAAAGTACTTGTTGCCATTCCACGATTTCTACACTTTTTGATGCCTGAGCACACGTGTCGAAGCTACCAAACAACTATACCTACCTCTGCTTGACATCTTATTTAACAATTTCACCACGAAATATTTTCCAACAGTATGTGAAATACGTCTGTATGAACGTTAAACATGTGATTTTTATTTCTAACCAGCAGATGTCACAGTCGAGTTAATGTTTTGGGCCTACACACAAATGTTTCGATTGTCTCAGTGATTCTGGAAGCGTCGCTCTTTCCCAACACCTCTAAAACAACAGTTTACTAGACTATTAAGCGAAGCCCCGTACGTTCAATTAAACAAGAGTAGTCAATCATTTGAGTTCAGACAGTAACCAACCATCCAGTG
Source organism: Esox niger (assembly GCA_016801105.1). Taxonomy (NCBI): domain Eukaryota; kingdom Metazoa; phylum Chordata; class Actinopteri; order Esociformes; family Esocidae; genus Esox; species Esox niger. The sequence goes on along the minus strand of JACXGJ010000071.1, from coordinate 184,137 downwards.
CCTACTGTACTGACCTTTTGTTTTGATGTTAGCTTGCTAACTGGCAGCTAACTTCTTCAAGTCAGCGTTGCAATGTTTCTGCGCATGTCCATAATCGGAGTACGGACAGTAAGAGAGGCTTTGAAAGCTGGTGGAAGAGGAAGTCGATCTAGAATTTGAGGCTAGTAGCTATTCTAGAATTAAGGAGGTGACGACTATCAAAAATGTTGGCGTAATGTGTTGCCTTTCGGAGCCCAGCATTTAAGTGGGTAGTATCAGGAATTTCTTTTGAGTTTGAGGATGCGGAAATGAAGACCATCCCAGGTGTACCCAATAGATGTTGGATAAATACAGCTCTAGAAAAATTTTTAAGATCACTGTACATTTTTCTTTCCTTGACAAAAAAGTTAGAAAGGAAGGTTTTGAATATGGAACAGAAGGTTTAAAAATTAGAGACCACTGTATATTGAACGCTTCTGTTCCTCACACAAAACTTATATTTTGAACTTTTTTGAAAAGGAAAGAATAAGGTGCAGTGGTCTATTATTTCCTGAGGTGTAAGCTAGTGAATATAAGCAGGGACGCTGCTAGGCCAGTTTTAGGGGGACTTTAGGCCTGTTTTGTGGAAGACTAAGATAATCTATTTTAATGTAATTCAACAAAATAGTAAGGTGGCCAATAATTGGAGACGGTGGCCAATAATAGTGGGTCGTATTTGTAGCTATGTCACTAACCAACTACTGAAAATATTCATTTCCCATTAATGACATGGTAGCTAACATTGGTATGTCACTAATAATCATCATAAACATTGGTGATTTGATCAAATGATTACTTCAATTCTTTGGTTTCAATGGAACACAGTTGCAAAAGTGCATGTTTCACAGATTCATGTATGTTTGAGTTTTTAGTTCACATACAGTCCCCTCCAAAAGTATTGGAACGGTAAGGCAAATGTCTTTGTTTTTGTTGTTCACAGAAGACATTTGTGTTTAAGATCAAAAGATGAGTATTAGACAAGAGTTCAGAATTTCAGCTTTAATTTCCTGATATTCACATCTAGATGTGTTAAACAACTTAGGACATACCACCCTTTTGTTTGAATCCACCTATTTTTCATGTGAGCAAAAGTATTGGAACATGTGACTGACAGATGTTTCTTGTTGCCCAGGTGTTGCCTTTTAGGTTGATTGTTCAAACATTAAATAGCTCTGCATGACTAGTATACATTTCCATCCTTGGTTTAAACCTATAAAGACTGCATTTCTTGTTAAAGAGGATAAACCAACATGAAAACTAGAGAGCTGTCTATGGGAGAAAAGCAAGCCATTGTCTAGCTGAGAAATAAGGAAAATCGACCAGAGCCAATGGACAAAAATCGAGCATAACAAGCACAACAATTTGGAATTTCCTGAAAAAGAAAGAAACTACTGGTGTACTGAGCAACAGACGTCGAACAGGTCAGCCAAGAAAACCAACAGTAGTTGATGACAGAAATATTGTGAAAAAAACACACAAAAAAATCAGTTAGTGACAACACCATCAACCTCCACAGTGCAGGGGTGAAGGTATCACAATCCATTGTTCGAAGAAGACTCAGAGAGCAGAAATATAGAGGCCACACCACAAGATACAAACCACTCATCAGCAGTAAGAATCGGAGGGCCAGATAGAAATTCGCAAAGTACATAGATGAGCCGCAAAAGTTCTGGAACAAAATCTTATGAACTGAAGAGACCAAGATTAATCTCTGCCAAAGTGTGGAGAAAGAAAGGAACTGCTTATGATACAAAGCATAAAAGCTCATCTATGAAGAATAATCATGGCTTGGGCGTGCATGGCTGTTTCTGGAACAGGCTCATTAATATATATTGAAGATGTAACTGATGATGGTAGTAGCAGAATGAATTCAGAAGTGTACAGAAAAATTTGGTCTGCCAATTTATGGAGAAATGCATTGAAACTAATCGTGAGGCAGTTTATCATGAAGCAGGACAATGACACAAAGCACACTGCCAATAAAACAAAGGACTTCACCAGGGGAAAAAAGTGGAAGGTTTTAGACTGGCAAAGTCAATCACCTGACCTTAACCCAATAGAGCATCCATTTCACCTCCTTAAGAAGAGACTGAAGGGAGAAACACGCCGAAACAAACAAGAACTGAAAGAAGCTGTGGTAAAAGCCTGGAACAGCATCACAAATGAAGAATGCAACAGTTTGGTGATGTCGATGGGTCGCAGGCTTGAGGCAGTTATTGCAAGCAAGGGTAATGCCACCAAATATGAAATGTTTATTTCTTTAAGATTATCTGTTCCTTTACTTTTGCTCACCTAAAAATGCTGTGGTCTAATACAAACGGTGATATGTACTAAGTTGTTTAGCACATCTAGATGTGAATACCAGGAAATTAAAGCTGAAAACTCTTGTCTCATACTCATCGTTTGATCCTAAACCCAAATGTCTTCAGTGAACAACAAAAACAAAGGAATTTGCCTTACCGTTCCAATACTTTTGGAGGGGACTGTATTGCATCATATTCAGTTCAGAGAAATGAAGATACAGTTATTAAATGTTTCTTTTTTTAATTATGATACCTTTTTGAATGACTTCATACCAAGATGAATGGGCTCTGTTTGGAAATTATTCAGAATGATTCAGAGAAATCTATCTTACAAACAGTATATGTACTGTGAAGTTTGCTTACTATAAGAAATTATGAGTAGGTTTTTACTTCAAAATAGGTCATCCACGTGAATTGTGTAGAGCTGCAATAAAAATATTTCCGGGGGTCCTGGTTTACATCTGATCTAGGTCATCGAAATCATAAAAAATTTCCTGGAAATACATTTTTGGAGAAAGTAAACAAGGAGTTAAGAGCAGAATCCCGAATACTTGGCGAAGTACATACTACTGTATTTAGAGTATTGGAGGGTAGTATTCCAGTATTTGTGACCGAATGGGATGTACTACTGCTGCATAAATTTTCGCCTGGGGGTGCATCTTTGTAAATGTTTTCCTGCCTGGTGAGTTTGCACCTCTGGTAAAAAAGAATTACAGCAGCAAAAAATTCAAGTTTTAACAGAACTAACAGATCACAATCGATTGAGCCTATTTTGAGTCTGTTTGGGGACATCATTGCCTATAATTTAATGTCTAATATAAAATACTGAAGCGAAACAAACAACTTTTCACAGCACAAACAAAGCACTAACATACAAGACTAATTTGCTTGAATTTGGAGAATGTTGCGGGTCCAAGTGACCCCAGAATGACTTATAAAATATTCTTTAATATCTATAAAATGATAGCAGCACAAACGATTGAGCCAAAGTTTTGCATTGGGTATGGGGCCAACTTCATGCAGGTGGTGAAATCTCTTCAGAGTCTTTAATGAAAGTAAAGTTTGAATTGTTATTTCAATTGAAATTCATTATTTCTAATCCTGTCAATTACTATATTGTCTATTATATTTGCTATATTTCCTAACTAATTTAATGAATATTTTCATGGAAAACACCAACAGTTTTAAGTGATCCCAAACTTTGAACAGTAGTGTAAATGGAGCCACAAACTCAGCAAAATACTAAAAATGCTGTTTTAGACGTTCTATAGCAATTGTATACAGTGCTTGGGGAAGCTTGACAAAACATTCAAATTGTATTCAGTTTGCAGCATTTATTTAGGGAAATAGGTGTAGGTACATTTTTGAAGAAAAAATATTGATATCAATCATGAACAACAATAGATAGAGAAATTCATAACAAAACTATTGCTCATCCAGTAACAAACCTATTTTATAAAATATAAATTACATGCTGAAGCTTTGAACAAAATATCTTATAATTTTTTTAATCTACAGAGCAAAAGTCAATCAACTCCAATCCATATTAGAACAGTGACACAATGTCTGTTGTTTTGCCTTTCTCCTCCAGTATTTTGGATTTGAAATTCTACAATGACAATGGGATTAAATTACATCCATATAGGTCAAACTATTTAATAGATTGTGTCCATATAGGTCAAACTATGTACAGCACATTTTGTACATATGTAAAACTGAAGCAGGTGTGTACGTTTACATCATTAGTACATGATAAGAGAGCTGTTCATGTCGTCTTGATTTTAGGCTTTGCATTTGTAGTCGGTTGCTACTGTGTGAAATCAAAGAATTGTAAACGCAAGTCAAGATGGCCATCATAATGCAAATCAGTTTGAATAAATCAGAGATATAGGTATACAATCTGGCATGCCAAAATCAGCTTTTTTGTACATTTAGAAGAAGATGGAAAACAGTGGCCAGCTCAGCAATGGTAAATTATCTGCTGGACCAAGGAAGACATCTACAATGGATGACCGCTGAATGTTCACCATAATGAAGAAAATACAAACAAAGAACAGTTGGACAAATCAGGAACACTCCGGGAGGTATGCGTGGATATGTCAGCCACGACCCTTCGCAGAGACTTTATAAGCTGAACTACAGGGGCTGGACTGCAAGATGCAAAAACATTTTGTTAACTTCAAATGCAGAATGGCCTAAAAATACAAAAACACACCTACATAGGTTCTGAAAAAGTTATTGATGAAACAAATGTTAACATGTACCAGAGTGAAGGTAAGAGGAAATTGTGTAGAACAAAAGATGGGGGAGGTTGTTTTTTGGTGAACTTTTCGGCTCAGAAACAACCAAATGTGTTAAAACACCTTGGACAGCAGTTCTCCATGCAGCAGGAGAATGATCCCAAACATACTGATAAAGCTAAAATATGTTTCTCATGGCAAATAGTGATTTTTTTCTTGGCTGGGTATATCAATAACCTTATCTGCATCCAACTGAGCATTGGAAAAGGCTCAAGGCAGAAATGCCTTGAGCAAACAAGAACGAAATATGGCTTCAGTACAGGCCCGGCAGGCAATCACCAGGCAAGTTACCCAAAGTCGGGTGAGTGGCAGTCTTCAGGCAGTCATCAATTGCACAGGATTTGCAACCAAGTAGTCTATATAACAATATTGTTTATTTGTCCTATTCATATTGATTCCATTAAATGGGGTTGAATATGTGTAACAATTTTTATAAATACTACACAGCTCAAAATTTCTGAATGTGAATTTACAATTTATAAATGGAAAAAATGTAAGATGTCGGTCTGTACTTATTACGGTCTGTGCTTTCAATGTAAATCCAGTGTGCTGGAGTAAAAAAGCAAAACTTGTGTCACTCTTCAAATACCGGTATATTTGATGTCAATTAATAATTATTTTCCTATATTTCAATTTGTGAATGGAAGGATTTCATGATAGTCCATAAAAAACAGTATAGCAGATTTTTTTCACTGCTGTTTCTTATACTGTATTTTTGTATTGGTACTCTATATGCACTGGCACCTATTATTACATTTTATACATTGACTTAATTAAAGTAGTGAAGTTACAGAGGGATTTGACATCATTTGCTGATATGTTTTGTCATTACACATCCAGTTTTAATTGATTTAATCCAAGTCAACTAAAGGTATCATGCATTTCCGGTTTATTAGTACTCACTCTTCAGAAAATGTTATTTTCATACGTGGCTTAGATTTGTTGACAGCACAAATTAGTTAAGGTAACACTTTTTTATTTTGAGAGTCCCGAAAGTGTGTCTGTTAGATGCTCAGCAGATTGTCTTCTGACTATCAAACATTTTAACTATCTGCTAACCCTGACCCATACCTATATGCTAACCCTAAACTTTATTCTTTCCCTAACCATAACCCTTACCCTAAACCTTATTTTAAACCTAACCTTAACCTTAGCAAGCAGTCGTTTATCAACCATTAGTTTATTTAAAGTATTTTGAGAATATTACTATCTGTAGAATATCTACAGAGGGAAATTGGGACTCTCAAAATTAAGTGTAACCTAAGTTCACTAACTGGAATGGTTTATCTAACACTAAGATCCACTATTAGGTGCTGGTAGGCCAGGGTGTTGCCTTTGAAGCTGGCTGCCAGTAGGATATCTTTGTTGTCCACGGACACCAAGCTGAAGGCCCGGGGCGCTCTCATGTTGAGCTCCTGAAAGGGCTGGAAGCGGTGTGTGAGGTCGTCCCACAGGTAGACTTGAGAGAAGGAGAAATCACTCCCAAGAAGGAGATATTGACGAGCACCGACAGTGAATGGATACACAGCCATGGAGCCACGGGAGGGCAGGGTTTGAATCTCAACATAACGCTGCCCCTCCCAGCGAAGAATCTTGGAGTCGCCAATGAAGCGCGTAAGGCAGAGGTAGAGAACCTTTCGTACCCAAAAATGCTTGACCATCTGGACGTCGGCAGTCTCAGTAATTTGGGAATAGAAGGCAAACTGCCGCAGACTGCGGTTCCACTGATAAACCACAGGGGGCTGGGAGGCACTGGATAGAATGAGGCGCTGCTTCCCATCCACATCTAGGAACTCCACATGGGTGTCACGATGCCAAGGATGAAGGGATTGGTGGGAGTAGAAACCATTGCTGTTCCAGCGATATATGCTTGTAGATCCTGCCTTGGAACTGTCTGCCACTGCGAAGTACCACTCATCATCCAGCTGGAAGGTCTCAACAAAGTTGGGTTTTCTGACACGTGTGGTGTCAATATCCTGGATTTTTACAAATCGCTGTGGGTCCTCTTCCCATCTGTAAATGAGGTGTAAATAAGGTCAGTCATCTCTAAATCCTAATTACAAACTTTGCTTAACAGTTTTAGCTGCAGTGTGACATGTCAACATGAAAAGTATGTGAAATAGTAATATTCTAACTTGTAGATGTGGGATCCACCAAATAGTTGAGCCACAACCATGTAAAGGGTGTTGTTTATTACCACAGGCTTGCAGTACACAGCAGATCGAGCTAAGAGAAAGACAAGCAGAGAATAGTCACTGTATACTTTAAATGTGAATTCAATGTGATATCAGTTGGTCTGTAATAACGTGAATGCATTGTTGCTGTTTTCTTTACATAATAATTACTTTTGGAAGGCATAAATGACAGCATAAACATACATGTTATATTATGGTACCTCCGGAAAACCATTTCCACATGATTCCACACATACAGTGTGCAGTACCCAGAATCAGGCTGGGCAAAGGCCACAAATTGATCATCATTGAATTCATAGGACTCCACTGACACAGACTGGAATGGAAAAGTCTCATAAACTGCAAAATCTACCGATGAAAAGAGAGATAAGGATTATCCATCTGAACTTTAAGTGCATTGCCGTCAAAATTAGTCAATTTCAAATTGATTTGGGACTAACCTGCGCTGATACAGTTGAAGTCTCGTGGGGTGAGATCATGGATTCTACGGCCTTGGAACTCAAATGGGCTGGCGCAGTAGATGGCAGGGACAGAGGTGTTAGTCTGCTCCATCCAGTCTATGAGCCACTTGATTTTACAGTCACAGCGGAAGGAGTTACCTCTTAGGTCTCTGTTTAACACAGATAAATGGAATGATTGTTCATACATGAAACAGTTCTTAGAAAAGTACTGGTAGTAAGGATTTTCTGAGACATTGTGAGTAACAGGACTGAGTTTAGTTGTAATAAAGGGGTGATGATATGGTGATTAAAACTTAACATCTGGTTAAATCTATAATTATAAGGATACTATGTTCTCTCAAAAAGTACTTACAAATCTGTCAGAGTATCCAGATATTTGAAGATTTCTCTTGGAAGGAGCTGCAAGTTATTATTTGACAGAGAACTACAAGAGATGGAACAGGAATTTGAAAAAGTTAATACTGTTCTAACATATTCTTCCATTGATATTTACAGAGCAACAGAAAGTGTACTCACAGATGAGTCAAGGATTTAAGTCCTCTGAAAGTGTGCTTTGACAGGGCTTGGATGTCATTGTTCTCTACAAATCTGATACAAAGAGACACATACAATGTGTTGGTCAAAACAAATATCTGTATTTGTTGAAATGCATGTTAAGACTCTGTAAGAAAGCTATTTACCATGTGTAAACCTATGACCCAATAAAATATATTTGTACAATATATGTGTTACTTGATCTCTAAATTCTTTAGAATGCTCTTTAGTCTTAACTGTCTTTCAGATTTCATCTAACTGCCACCCAAGGCTTTCTGAATTTTAAGCAGATGGGACTGGGCCTCGCTGGACAGACTGCAGTATGAGTGCCACTGACCTTGAGAATAGAGATGAAGGGAGGGGGAGGGGATCTCGGGATAGCCATTCACTGGCTTTGGTGTAAAGTATTCAAAACAAAAAATGTACTATTCTTCCGTCTGCTCAAGTTAAAATAAAATCTGCACAGCTTGGGTATAGTTAAAATCAAGAACTGACTGAGCTCTGTATATGTGTATATTTATATATATTTACATATTACTGGAAAAGGAAAGAAAAAGGTGCAGTGGTCTCCTAATTCTTTCCAGAGCTATATATCTGTGCACCATGTTCATGTTAGTGTCTAAAGTTAGACAATAACAATCAAGCAATATAGTTTTATGCTCACTGTGTTACACAATCAATGCAACCAATGCTAAACAAATGACAATTATGATTAATCCCTACAAATCAGTGTCCATGTGCTAATTTCTCCTAATATTATCTCATAACATAACACACTGATTAGCGATAGAGAAACATATCCTTAATTTGTGATGATACTGTGACTCTTTTCTTTTGTAATGCATTGGTAAAAGATAATAATTGAATACAGGTGTATGTTTTATACTGTGAGCTCAGCAATCCTGCACTGGCTATGGAGATAGGAGTTCATTAGCATTCAAAGTGAGGAGCCATCATGGGCAGGGTTGGCTTGGCAATGCAGCGCCCTGGGGTTGGGTTGCAGCCAGAGCCACACAATCACGTAATGGATCCTAATGCATTGCTTCCATGAAAATGCAGCAAATGCAATAGAATAAGCAAGCTCATCTTTCTCAGTACCTAACATGCTATCAATAAACAAAATTGCATTCTCAGATTTATTGGGCCCAACTAAAGTTAGAAGACTAGGTTCTATGGAAGGAGGAGATTCAATGCCAGTTATGCGATCTTAGTATTATTGAGGACTGGACATTGTAGGGATATTACATTGAAACACCACTCCTTTATACTTTTGACACAATGGGACACTTACAAGTACTGCAGGTGTGACAGACCGGCAAAGGCATCATCAGCTACCACAGTGAAGGTGTTGGAGTTCAGCAGACTGTATAGAGGGAGAGAAAGAGACCTCTTTTACTTTCAATTTAAAATGTTTGACTTCACACTATGTCCTGAAAGATATTGCTAGAAAGGTTTTACCATCCTAAAATTGGATGTCTTATGGGCGAGTAGATCAAATGGCTAATACACGGTTACTTCCTCAGAAATTTAAAAACCTGGGGAACATGCTAGCCTTCGCTGTTTATGACAATGACTCACATCCAGTGACACACATTTTAGTTGTTTTGGACTTTTTTCTAAAACAGAGCTACAGAAACAAATGCCACAACCTATCAGTTGGACATACAAACTCATAAATATACGCATGCAGTATTCTTTGAAATACTGGGAAGGTTTTTCTTTTCTATGATGCAAAGACAAGAAAATGTCTACGATATATTTACATAATTCCATATGTTAATTCAGTAAAACCTGCATATTATGGGAAAAGAAGGACATCAACTTTAATAAATTAAATGTATTCAATTAAATTGAGACAAAACAAGTACTGTACATGTTAGAGCTGTGCCAATACAACGATTTAATGTAAAATCGCGATTCCCTCCCCCCCAATATTGTAACGATGTTCTCGTCTATAGAATCGATGTTTATTTATTTATTTTATTTTTTAGTGTAAGGGCCGCTGGACGCGCGTTTCTTTGACAATAATATGTCAGTAGAAAAGGGTGGCTGTTGACTGTTTTGTTGTTTTAGTAATTTATTTACTTAAAATGCTACCGCCTAAGGTTGGATTTTTCATGTTAGAAGAGTTTATTTCTGTGTTGTTTGGTGATAAGAGGTTATAAACGTCCTTGGGTTAGCATAATGATGTTGAGGTGAGTAAGAAATAAACTGTGGATATATGTTTAGTGTTGTCCATATTTTATGCTGTGAAATGTTGGTTATATCTTCTAGATGACAATAGCAACCCCATCGTGATAACTTGATAGTCAAGCACATCAGCTGTGGAGCTCAAGTGGTTGCTTGCTCGGTTTTGTAATGGAAAGCGTAGCAGTAGCTGTGTAGTCGGCTAACTAGTTGGTTGTTTTCTCGCGTTTCTTCCGATTTCATTCAAGTATGTAAAATGCCATTGCTAACTAGCCAACTAATTGTCCGGTTTGTTTCGTCTGTCAACAATCTTTATATGACTATAATAAAGTTGAATGCCGGCAAATGTTTCGCCTGTGCAGCAACAACCTGTCACTTTCACTAGCAACGTTGTCACTTGATCGCGATGATGTCCTACATCTGCCAAAAGACGTGACACATACTTCCCCTTAACATCTATTAAAGAGATTTGCCCAATGCTTACTTTATTATGATCACAGCTGTATGGACCTAATTTGACTGATTTGTTTATTGTTTGTTTGTAAATGGGAGAATTAGCTAAAGGTTCTCCTTTGAAGAAAAATTGCCTATTATTATAGTATTTGAGGTTTTCTTTAGCACTTCAGTAAGTATTGGGATTCAGTTGAGATATCGTGATGTATTAAATCGCTACATATGTATTGTGATATATATCATATTGCAAGGTACTTGCCCATACCCACCCCTAGTACATGTGTACATTTGGGATTAACCTGTACTGTATACTTTATTTTCATTTGATTATAACTGAAAAGAACAGCATCTTCAATATCTAATAATATTTTCTCCATACAAAATGCATAATTTGAATTAATGAGAAAAGGACAAAGGAAGGGTTACACTATAGCATGTCTAGGAACAGATGAACTATTCAACATAGTATGGGTCAGTCTTAATGAGTTCACACCACAAAATATATATACACACACACACACACACACACTATTGAAATCAGCATAGACAGATAAGCAATTGTTTCAACAGAATAGAATAGATGTGAGTCAGTTGTTGGTGATGACACTGATACAGAGTGAGCCACATTACTCTCTCTACTGCCATGTAACTTCTATTTTTAATAACCGAGCAATGCAGTGTTCATCTGTATTGTCAGTTTCTAATTTACTGGAGGTGATAAAGCACAGTCCATCTGTCACTTCATTTGAGAGATGATAATATCTGTTCAAAATATTGGCCTTCTGGCTAAGGTGCTTCTAAATTGCGTGTCAGAAAAATTGCCCTCATGCAGTAAAGTAATTTCAAGCCCAGGATTTAAATCCTGCTCGCGGTTTAGCCCAGATTCCCGCAGAGGGCGGTGCAATTGGGCAGGACCGTCTGGATTTGAAGTGTACGGATGGCCTGCCGGGGAGTGCATTCCCTCTGATACCTAAGAATTACGTTCTAGACTTCCTGGTAGAGTGAGCAGTTTAATAAGAACCAGAATTTCATCATACTTGTTTCGGGGGATAAATATCTCAACATCAACTTTCCCGGAACCACTGGAAGGTATGGCTTAGTTTATGAAATGTGCAAAGACAAATGGGGTCTAAATAAAAATGATCTGTCCGGTACACTTGAATGGCAACACCTGTACCACAAAACCTTGCAGAGGTGGGAAAGTTTATACACATGTATAAACACCTTTCCCAGGATATTTCTAACACTTAATCTAGCTATCCAATTTCCTGCTAAACATATTAGGATTTTAGTCTCCAACTAAACAACTGATGTGATTGGTCTAGTTGAATTGTTGTCTAGAAGAGGCCTTAAAGAGAATACGTTTAGCCTTTTCACTGACCCCAGACAACGTTGGAAATGGTTTACTCTAATTCCAAATTGAATGTTTAAGGATAGAATGATAGTATGATTTGCAACAATACCTACAGGAACTGCAGCAGATGCAGGTGGGAGAAGGCTCCCTCTGGGATTGTAGTGAAGGCTGCATTCACCATCGTCCTGAGGAGTACATACTTAATCAATTAACATTCAGACTTTATCAATAATTATTGAGTCAGTGTCAGCACTCAAATCATCAAAAAATTGTTGCTACCAGCTGAAAGTATTATTATGTATGTTTCTAGCCAGCCACAGAGTTTTTCTGAATGGTTTTCTGAAGACTTTTTTACTATTAACATTTCAAGTTGCAAGACATCGACTTTAAAGTAGGACGTTTTTTGTTCTCATAGTTTAAAGTCTTCATCGCTGTCATTTTCAAATCTCTTTTTCTTTTCAACAAATGTTATTCTAAAATGTATGTCAATTTTAAACGTATTGTTCAACAAGCTGTTTTATAATGTTGAGCTTAAACATCACTATATCACATTAAGTAAATAACATGTTTCACATGTGGAAAACACGTATGGAGTTTCACATGTGAAAAACAATCAATTTGAATGTTTATGTTTTACAAATGATATGGCAAAACAATTTTTAAATTTGTAAATATGTTCTGACAATACTATTCAGTTTTTCTCCCTTCCCTAATGTTGTGATGTCCAATTTATGATTATGTCATTGCCTCATCGCTGCAACTCATCAGCAGGTTCGGGAGAGATGAACATTAAGATATGTGTGAGCCAATTCACAACCGTTAACTCACAACATTTTTCACTTTGTCAGATCTGGGATTTGATGTAACAACCTTTTGTTTAGTGATTAGTAATCCAAACCACTAGGCTACCCTGCTGCCACATATCTGATTTTAGCATTCCTTTTTAAATCATGTATTTTGTGTTAACATGTCAACTCGGCATATAAGTTATATCTTAAATTTGAGCACAACATGTACATGTGAATTAATATGTGAATATATAATTGTAACAGAGGAGGTTTGTATTTGTATAAAGGCATTCATTAAAGTTTTAATTACCCAACTAACCTTCATTTGGTTACTATCCCTTGAGGTACATGCAGGTCTTTTGCTGTGATGTGTGAATGTGTTGCATATTGGCTATGGCACATGCAAGTGCTCTAGTCTAATCAATATAGTCTTAATTTTTACTGGCTTCAGCTGACTTCTGTCCAAGGATGAAGAGCAGCTAAAGCACACGCAAATAATTTGTTTATGTATTCAATGGTTATCCCAGTCCGGACCATCATCATTTATTCTTATCTATATAATGTATCAGACCTACATTCTTATTAATTACAAAGAACACTGTTTTCTTCTTAGAATAACATTTTAGGTATGTCCTACCCTTTTCTATTAAGCTTTTGGTAAGCAGACTGTCCTTTTTTGTAAAACTCCTAAGAATCTGAAATTCATTGTTTGTCTGATATTAAGTGAACAGACTAGCCCATGAAAGATCATTAAAGAATATACATGGCACCACAAATTATGAATCTAACATGTCTTCATTAACAACAGCTGGTTTTATCATTTCAGAATCAAATCTAAGGGATAGAAATAAAAGCAGAGATTATACAGGAACAGACACACACAAAGTGATCTATGTTGTACTCACAGGGAGATGATCCCAGGCGGAAAGGTCTTGGGGATAGCCTTGGTATCCACACAAAAGGCACTGTCTTTGGTGCAGGAGCAGGTGGTAGGACAGCGGGGTATTTTGGTGACCTTCTTGGCCCTCGTCTCCCCCACCAAGCAAAGAAGCAGACATAGATTGGCCAACAGCCTCAGCCATCCTGTTACCTTTCTTGATCCAGCATCAAGCATATTTCTTCTGCAGACGCACAGGCACTATTGACAAAGAATGCTGAGGCTCCAGAAGTACTGCTTGCGTTTCAAGAAAAATAAGCAAAAAGCACTAGAGATGAGCTATTGAAAGACTGAAGATTTGTAGAGAGAGAAACAGAGACAGAGAGGCAGCACAAAAGAGAGAAAACAGAATCAGAGCTGGAGAAGGGGCAGTCCCTGGTATCTTCAATGTGTGTGTGTGTGTGTTCTGCAGTCTGCCTGGATGTGTGTGTTCTCCCTAGAGCTGCTGTCAGAGCGCTGACTGTGGGAGCAAATGCAGCAATTCCCCACACAGGTCCTACATGCTGCACAGAGCCGCTGACTCTGAATTATTTACTATAGCACAGAGAAGCCTTAGAATTATGGGCATGGCAAACAGTGGGGAGAAACAAGGCAGTGGCTGATGTTAGGCCAGTCTGGAATTGAATGTCAGGGTGCTCTGTGGGTTTTCATACAGATTTCCGGCACGCTGATCTCTCTCTGTCAAAGAAATTAAAGAGGAGGCTCTAAAAAGGAAAATAAATAGGCCTCATGCTAAAATCCACAAAGGTGGCAGAGTACTAACAGTCCTGAACATATTTCACCACTTTTGTGTTTTATGACAATGTGGAAAATATGGAAGATTAAATCACATCCCCACTAGGAGGAGCTGTTGGACCTATGATGGGCTCCAGCTGCTAGTAGTTTGGTGGCAACCGTAAGAGGGGATCAGAAATGCCTGCAGTGCCAGGCACAACATGCTTTTCTACACAATAACACTGTTGTCACGAGCAGATAGCAACCACCTTTCAATTTGCTTTCTACCGTTATTATGTAGCCTATGTCCTAACACATCGCTCTGTTAGGTTTAATAACACTTATTGTGTATTTCTCCAAGTAAAACACAAAGGTCATAGCTTTCTGAGGAGGGGAAACATGACCATGTTGCCCTGAAGATCAGGCTCTTGCTAGATTGATGAATTCAGTCAACATTCATGGCACGTATAAAAGTGAAACTGTAAAACCATTAAAAAAAGTTAGGTCAGTTTAATAGGTTAATAAACTATTTAGAACATGTTATTGCAAAATGTTGACACTGTTGTAAGGACATAGTATGAAAAGATTGAAAAAAAATTTTTTTGTCAGAAATGTATTAAAATAGTAATACGTTATTTGGCAGTGACTTTTCTACTGAATCCAAGTAGTGGAATGCAGTCAGTTGTAGTCTTAGTTCTATAATCCCAAAACAAATTCATTGTGTAATTTGGTAAACTTGTTGGTAAAAGTATATGTCACATTTTTACTGTACTACTAGCATAATACAAGTATAAATGACCAGAAGTAGAAGAAGCAGTAAAGTTTCAAATATTTATTCCTACAAATAGTCTGGAGTGCCTGAGATATTCCCCATTTAAACTTTCTTCCTGGGCTGTCTATCAGCGTGCATTAACATACAGTCTCCTCATACTTGATTTATTCCCTGCACCCAAAACCACCCTGGACTTATTCAAACGATTCTGGTTTTGTTTGGCACAGGAAAAGGAGGGAACAAGTTGTGTTATTGTTTAAATTCGGTCTTGTAATTGTCAGAGGCAGTATTCTACTCTGTATTGATCAGTGTTGCTGCTTTTTGTGTCATCAGCTGCTCTGACATTAATAAAGACATTAATAAAGGTCCATGACTGTAGCCTCCTTTGAAGTTAATTTGTTATCAGAGGATCAAATCTCACCATTCCTAAGCATAGTATCTCTACCCTCTCACTTAGAGGTCTCTGGAATGAAGCTCTCTGCCGTGATGTTCCCATCCTCTGAATTCTTCTTGTTATTACAATGACCTTTGATGCGATGACAATTTATATATAACACAGACAGTATAAATGTGGGTAGAGCATGAATATATTTACCTTACCACTCTCACTTCAACTGTGGCTTCCTCGAGAGAGCAGAGCACAACAAGTCTCAGAGACCATCTTCCATTCCTCAGTTGGTCGAGGTTTCTGAAGTGGTACTGGTCCAAGTAAGTCAGAATTATGATGATTGCATCCTTCATGTCAAAGCATCAACGAATGTTGATTTCCATATCTGGCTAAAACTTGCATTGTATGGGGCTGTCACTGAGTGGCTGCCCGTTTCTTATACTTTTGTTTAATACTCAATTCTCAACTTTAATTCACATCACTTTGTCAATAGTGGGTTTGAGTGGTCTGAGGGCATCCTTAGTCAGAAGGTGAAGGATGTTACGGGTACGTCTATTTTCTGTAAGCATTATTGCTGCAACAATGGCATTATCACTTACTACTTCTACCACTTTGTCCATGATCCCACGCTCTGATGTGATACTTTTCAGCACATGTCTCATGAAAGTCAAAACAATCAAAAAGATGTGAAGTCAGGGTCAAATCCTCCAGTAATTGCTTATGACAATGTCCAGCAGTCAGTTGCGATTTATATTTATACATTCTACATCTTTTCCTCCACACATGCTCTAGTTTCCACATATAATCTGGTAACATGTGTGCTTGGTAGAGTTTGCTGTAAGGCTGTAGAAAGGCTCTTTTCACCTGCTCTGGTAACTTGACCTAGCGAAGTTAACAAATAGTTATTAGTGCAAACCAGTAGTGCGAATAGCGGAAAATACAAAGCAAAAACTATCTCAATCTTGTCAGTCGGTGCTGAGGCTATAAAAAAGGGGGGCAGGAATAGGCAACATTGATCGCATGTGGACTGTACACATTCAAATTAGGGCAGGAAGTGAAAATATATAAAGCACATCATTCAATGTATTAAAATGAGATGACGACATGCCTCAGGTCTTCCAATCAAAACAGATAGACAAACAAAACTACAGACAGGTCCTTTATCTTTATCACAAATTCCAAATGTACTGCTTGATAACATTGTGAAAATATTTCCCTACTGTGAGTTTTTGAACAACTGCAGTTTTGGAATCGTTATTGGAATAATACATTTGTGGTTGTGTAATTTCTATTATAAACTTGATTTGGAAACTGCTGAGCTTAGTATGCCGTTTAGAATATGCTGCATTCCCACTGAAGGCAGGTGCCAGGTCTGAAAAGGCAAAATACTATTTTTTGACTATTATTGCAAAGTTATTAATATTCTGGCCCGAGGCCAGACAGCATTTGGCTGCCACAGGTAGCTGCTGTGCTTTATGAATTAACTTGTGTGAACATGTCTAAACAAGGACAGAGATCCCTTTTTCAGGTTGCTTGGCACTGGTTATTTCAACATTCTGTTTTTTTGTCAATGAGAGTCAAGCCAAAATATAGCTATAAAAAAAAATGAATTAGTTGCAACTGACTTCATGGCTAGTCTTGTATTTATCCAGTTCAGAATCTGAATAAATACTCTCTACCGAAGGCTTTTCAGTCACATCCTTGCCCTGGCCTGTTACTGGCAGGGATTCAATATGCTTGGATAACTGTTACTGTGCAGCACTCGCATGACTCATAATGATTAACATTGACTTTTTCAATTCAGATGCTAACCCACTTCCCATATCCTAAACCAGTGCCAAGCAACCTGAAAAGGGCTCTCTGTCCTTGTTCCGACATCTGTTTGGCTTTCCCTGCCTCTTTCTAGCTTCATACGAATAAATAAAATATGAAGTATAATTCCTCTCTTTCTCAGTTACTCTTCTTGTGTTGTTGGAAAATCCCAGCTGCCCCAGGTATGGTATTTGCACAGGAGGTATCACTCAGCTATATTCAGACTCAGACATGTTCACACAGGTTTGTCACTTCATAACTATGCTATGGAAACGTTTCTCAAAGCAATAGAACCAACGGCTTACTAATTATTAAGTATGTCTTCAGTATGTCAAATTATACTTTGAACTGAATTGTTTCCATAAGTAAATATGGAATCAGGATAGTGATACAAGTCAGCCACAAACTACTGGCAAGGGAGTTTATTTGAGAGATGGAGAAGAAAAACACCCCAAACCCCCTTATTTTTTCTGATTTAGTGGAAGTAAGTTAAAAAAAGCAGACCAAACCCAGCTTCTATCCCATTGGTGTCAATTCCTGTTGAGAAAGAAGAGAAAGGTAAACCGCTTAAGTCATTCATTTTAAATACACCCACCAACTTTAGTGTCTCATCCAGCGATAAAATGCATCTTTACCTTGCCTTATCTATTAACGTACTTACAGAGCCAAAATAGCCCAAGGGCACATAATGACATCCATGTCCTGAATAAGCCCATAGTACAGCCTGTGAGGCAGGTTCAAATACATCCAACCAGATTAATCTGCTAAGAAACTCAATGAGGTGTTAAAAATGTTTCTATGTGACACAAATCTGCCATGTTTTATTACTGTTTTACCGGCAATCCAATTGTCAAAATCATACTAATTATAACATAAAATTATTTTATATTAGGGAATAAATGTGAAAACTGACAATAAAACCATCTGTTGCTGCAGAGTAGAGTATTTATTATGGATGAAGCATTTACGCTGAAAATTGCAGCGCTTGAAAAAATTAAGAGACCACTGCACCTTTTTTTTCTTCTTTTTTTTCCAAAAAAGTCGAAAAGGAAGGTGCAGTGGTCTCTTAATTTTTTTCTAGAACTGTATTCTCCTGCTCTGCAGAAAGGGGATATTATGTTTTGTTTTGTGAGAGACCTCCAAACAAAAAATCTTCAAACATAGGTGTAATTGTATGTTTTCAATATCATGCCCGACTAAATTTAATTAAATAGAGTAAAAGGCATACTCAGGGCAGGCCAAATTATATGATTAGTGTACTGAGCACAACAACTGTATTCTGATATATTCTCTCTCACATCTCATAGGCCACCCAGGAAATCAAATTCTCTGGGACATGTTAAATCCTTTTCAGATAGGAATTCCGGGTATGTTCCAGTATTTTGCTAATTTTATACAAACATTGGAGAAAACTGGAGAAAACTGGCTCTTACATTTGGCAAATATAAGTTTGCTTGCTTATAACATGTATTATAATACAGTTTGGGATAAACACTTGAAAAAAAAACTTGAGGAGCCTTGAGTGCAGATAAAAAAGTCGGCATATGAATCAAATCTTGGTCAAACTGGCGGCTTTCAGGTTTGGTCTGAATACTAATACTAAAATACTATTGCAGCTGGGGTTTCATTTTCAAGTGATCCCTGCAATACAGACACCACAAACAAGAAGTATAAAAAAGTACAGAATAAAAAATACAATTGGAATTAAGACAATGACAACATTTATGTCACAAGATATACTTTAATTATGTCACACAATATACACATTAAATACATATTTTTCATCACAAATCAGCAAGGTAATGTGACAGTAGTGTTGTCACTTGACCACATACTCTGTACATAACCCCAAAGTTCTAAGTATACATGTTAAATCTAGTGTCGAACCAATTTCCACAAAGACATCGGGATAAGGCATTTGACTAGCTTTTTTATTACATTAATTCATCAATTTACAAAGGGTGCTTAGAAGTCCTCCAACATCGAAACTTTGTTCTATCATTGATTGCAAACATGCAGTAATATATACACCTGCAATTCTATTTGAAGTTAGCATTAGTAAATTACATATTGCAGTTGATTGTTAGATGTGTTTGAGAAATGAATGTGTAGGTAACATCATGCCTTGTGAGGACAGGGGAGAAAGGCTTGGCTCACCAGTTCATCATGTTTGATAAAAGCCCTGACAAACCCAGATAATGTATCTCAGCCCAGAGGAAGTGTCTGAGTCATTCCAATGTGGAAGAAAGTTGATCTTGTGGGAAATAGGTGGGGCCGTGCCTGGGGGGCATTATTTTCGTAAGTAGACGATCCAATAGTAACTGTACCACCAGCTACACAAAACCAGTCGTCCATCTTCAGTTACACTTTATTTTGAAGATCCCAAATGTTTTATAGATACTATAAAAAAACATTTCTACAAACTATCTGTTGATAAACAATTGTTTGCTAAGGTTAGGGTAAGGTTCAAAATAAGGTTTATAGTAAAGGTCAAAGTTAGGGTTAGTATAAAGGTTAAGGTTAGGGTAAAATATAGGGTTATGAGATGGTTAGTTAGTTAGATATTAGATATTCTGTACAGCATCGACAGACACTTTTGCGACTCTCATAATGTAGTGTAACCTTATCTTCTATTCCCCAACCACACCCATTCCATCAGACTATAATTGCTAAAATCAGTTGTAAAAATAAAGGAATATGGACATTCGCCAACAGTAGGGTTAGGGGCAAACTGGCCCAGAGCAGGAAGCACTGCCCCTTCAGAGTTGCAGTCTTTTAGATTATGGAACAATTCTTATTTATTTTCTCTAGATTTTGCTATACCTTTAATCATTGTTCTGATGTACTAAGTGTTGTTTGGGGTGCAAATCCCATTCGCATACTCCTTCTGGACAATAATGTGTAATACAAATCTCATTGATTTAGAAATCTTTCAAACATGGTACATGATAACAACTTAATATTCCCCCAGGCTGAATACAGAATTAAGTTTTGTGGGTACTAAATAGATGTATTTGTTTTTAAAATATGTCCCCAAATACATGCAATAGTCGTTCCTTTTTCTTTCTGTGATGTGCAAAAGCCATGTTCATTCTTTCACTTTGAGCACAAGACCATATCAATGATAAGCATGAGGGGAAGCAAAGAGATGGGACAAGCAGAAAATATAATGTGATAGTCAGAGAGTGACAGGCCTTGCCCTATGCTAACCCAAAATGTCAGTTCTGTCCCACTGAACACAGAGGGCTCTTGGGATCTGTCATACATAGCCATTGCACAGACAAGTGTCTAACCCAGCAGAGATGTCAAATTTAAGAGCAAGGGAAAGGAATGTATACTCCCTGCCAAAAGCTGTGATAAAGAACTTAGTATGATGTTAAAGATTATATGCTATACTGCATTTTTATCTTTTTGTTTTGAATGTTTAAATCACACATTCTTTAAAAAAACTACTACGCAAGAATTATCTAAAATTAAAACTACCAAGGACACAGTAGGATAACAATGACAATATACTACGATAAAAACAAGTTTCTCAGTTATTCACAACCCATAGTTTTCTGTAGAGAGCTATTTAATGAACAGATACTGTGTTGGTTTTTACAGCCAGCCAAGCATTAACATAGAAGTAATAGAATTGTATATATTAGAACATAGCAACTAATGTTATGTACTAATGTAACCAGTTATGCATTTATAAAACCTTTCTTTTCAAGCCATTTACAACAAGCCGAATGGATTTAGCCAGATGTGTGTTTTGCATCTGAGTTGTAGGTTTGGTTATTGGAGGATTAGCACATGACCATTAGCCATGGTCATTGGCTTGCCATGAAACAAAAACTGAATGTCCTCAACAAGCATGGCAACTAGGTACAGCATATGGTAATATGGTAATGTTTTATTAGCAGAGTTATACAAATAGATAGCTAGCTATGTGTGTTCTTTACAATGGTGTAAGCTTACTGTAGACTTACTGTAGACAGACATAAAAGCATGAATAGCATGCAAAGATGTCAGAAATTCCAGTGAAGTGTGTTTTTTGAGCAGTAAAATGGTCTTACTGATACCATGACCATTTAAACCATAAAGGGGACCCTTATTGGGGACTGTTACAGTAAACATTTTAAGTAATTTGTTTGCTTCGAGAAAGCCGAAATATTAGCCAGTAGGAACAGATGTTTAAGCTTGCCTGCCTGCTAATAACATTGAAGTGTGCTCAGCATTGGCGTAACTGTTTAAAATAGGGCTATGCTTTTTTTTGCACGACATATCAAAAATAATCCATTGACCTACTCTTCAACAATCAATAGGTATAAGTTAATAACGTGTACACATCAGAATGTCACTAATTACTTTTCTTAATTGGGTGGAAATTACACATTTGACAAGTATGCAATATGCATTCAAATCAAACCACACCAAGACCTAAAGCAGAAAAACAACTGGGAAAATCATAAGTAGTATTATTGTCATTGATATGGACACAACGATACTGAGCCATTGTTAAAATTTGCCTTCAGGCATTTGCTTCTATAGCAGCCTGGCTGCCTTCTCTAGGTTTTCCTCCTCTCTGCCATTCCTCTTCTTTATAGAGAGCATTGTTGTGTGGAAGTAATCTGGGCCAACAATTGTGTTTTGCCTGTCTTTCAGATATAAAATATGGACAACATAAAAAAAATGTGTACCCTCCATATAGTGCATGGGTTTAATTTCTGGCAAAACAAAGGCCCACAATGCTGTTCTTTGGTACAGCAATTATAGCAATTTGAAATATGTCCAAAAGAAGAAAATGAAAACCTATGCTTGGCTGACAGCCAAATGGCAGACTGGTGCCAGTCAGTAGAAACATGTAGAATATGGGGTAACACACTGGTGTTTGACTTAAGTGGAGAAGAGGCATAATAGATCTTATACGTTGGGAAGTTCCCTAGCACACTGGAAAGTGCACTTACCAACAGCTTATTACACATCCAGCCTATAACCTGTAGGTTTTCCTTTCCCCCCCCTTTTTTCCTTTTTGTTATTTGCAAAGGTCCCAAACTGCATTTTCAAATATAATTATAATTATTTCAATTTACATGAAATTAAGTACATTTAAATAGATTTATAGCATTTGTTTTATGTTTGGAAACTGGCATTCTCCTCGACACATGCTGCAGTAGAT
Source organism: Esox niger (assembly GCA_016801105.1). NCBI lineage: Eukaryota > Metazoa > Chordata > Actinopteri > Esociformes > Esocidae > Esox > Esox niger. The sequence goes on along the minus strand of JACXGJ010000071.1, from coordinate 161,757 downwards.
GGAAGCTGTCTTGAATTGATACTCATGAACTGCTACTTTTTGTTCACCTTTACCCCTCATGTACCACTCTCCCTTCTACCTATCATATGTGTTGACAACAACCCTCCACCGGTTGCCAGTTCTTTCTCTTGTTGAAGCTTGAATAACCAAAAGCTTCTCGTCACCCTACAAGATTGACTCCAAATATAAACTGAGTGAAGATGTTTGATCGACAACGCATTTCTTTGGGGGAGTATGGAACGTTAAGGTCAGGTCATCTGTCCATCCTAACATGTCACAAAGTGTGAGCAATAATGGAGGATCTGTGAAGCTTGAAAACTAGGAGGAATAAATCAAGTCGGCTTTAGTGCATTCAAACAATATGTGGATGGTGTTTCAACACTGTGAAGTTGAAAAAACACTCTGAAATTGTTCACGTTATGATAGCCTCCACACCATGTAGATAGCCTCTAGGCCAGGTAAATTTACATTGAAGAAATATATTTCAATAGAGCGGAAGGCCAATGTAAGTCTTGCAACAAGTCAACCCCAACAAATGGCTTGCTTTGGTGGAGCTTCAAAAAGAACTCAGAAAGCAGGCCTCATCATTTCTCAGAGAAAACAAAAGTTCCAGGAAGATTATAGTGTGCAGTACTCTCTAATTTAGCCATTTTCTCATCCAACATCTCATTTTCACCCACATTTGCGGCTTTAATCCTTTAGGCATGCCAAAACATATCTCAGACAAGTTGTAATAGCTTCATTCAGTTATGTGAATAAAGCCAACTTCTCCTAACAAGGAATACATTTTCTGTTCATGATATTTTCTATTTTCTTCAATGTTACAAAGTAACATAAAAAAACCTCACTGTAAAATGTTTGCTATCCAGTTGGAAAAAGTTGTGATTAACAAACACAACACCTAGCATACACTCAATGAGTCTGTTGGGGGAGGTTTCTTGAAAAGTTACTTCTAATCAATATCTTAACAATGGAAGCTAGTGGTCCATTCAAACCATTTTTTAAGTACAAAAGTCAAAAGACATCAAAAGAGGCATTTAAAGGAATGGCCTCATAGGACTAACATGATAATAATAATACTGTCATCCCCTCTAGGCTGGTCAACAAACTCCATGACGACAACTTCACCTCCTCCACCCTGATACTGAACACTGGTGTTCCACAAGGTTGCTTGTTGAGCCCCCTCATGTACTCCCTCTTCACCCACAACTGCGCTCCTGTACACAGTTCCAACACCATTGCCAAACAGATGACATCACGGTGGTGGGCCTGATCAGTGATAATGACGAGTCAGCCTACAGGGAGGGGGTCAAGTGCCTGGCGGCATGGTGAGCTGACAACAACCTGGCCCTCAATGCAAAGACCAAGGAGCTCATTGTGGATTACGGAAAGTCAAAAGGATGCAGTCATGCCCCAGTTCTCATTGATAGCAGAGATTGAGAAGGTGCCCAATTTCAAATTCATGGGTGTCCACATCTCCTAGTCCCTCAACACCTCAGCCCCAGTCAGAAAGGCCTAGCCGCGCCTGTACTTTTTGAGGAGGCTGAAGAACGCCCGCCTTTCTTCAAAGAACCTTGTGAACTTCTACTGCTGCACAATTGACTAACTGCGCCACAGTGTGGTTAGGTGGCTGCTTCGTAGCTCACCAAAAGGCCCACAGCGAGTGATAAAAACAGCCCAGCAGATCACGGGTAACCAGCTCCAGTGCAAGCGGTGTCTGCACAGGGTGCATATCATTACCAGGGACCCCTCACATCCATGCCACAAACAGTTTGCCGACCTTCCTCTCCGTTCTCACACCAACAGTGTCAGGCACAGTTTCCTTTCCATCTGCTGTAACCCTGCTGAACACTGTGATCCATCACTAACCTTACCCTGGGAACCTCGTTGTTGTTATCCCTGCATTTCAGTTGCACATGCTACACTACTCCTTCAATTTGCCTCAGTTGCCAATTCAGATTGCCATTGAGAATTGCCACTTGAACATTATAATTAACACTTAATTTTCTGCCCTACTCTATTTTCTACAGTTGCACATTCATAATTGCCATGTGCATTGCATTTGCATTACCTGCACATATATAAATTTCACTTGTACATACATATACACAATACCCTCTCCTATTTGCACTTCTGGTTGGACGCAAACTGCATTTTGTTTTACTGTACTTGTACTTGTGCAATTACAATTAAGTTGAATCTAATCTAAATCTAATCTAATGTCCATAAAAAAGCCAGGATTATAATTTTTTTCTTGTTTGATCATTACATAAACATCTAAGTAGGAGGACAGAGAGCTGGTATCAGCCAGACAATCTTCTAATTGTCTAAAAAACATTTAGGACGACAGATTAAGTCAGCATGAGCTCCGGATTTATTTAATTACACACTTCTGGAATGCAAGATATCTGGCTTGTTGCTCTTACCATGTGGAATGAACGTTTCTGCACCACATGCTGTCATTACTGGTGTCCCACAGGACTTGGCTGAAGGCAGTTCCTTTGCATTTCTACACCAACTTGTTCGCCTGTCTTGTCATTGTCTCCTTTTCTCCTCTTCCACTTCTGACACAAGTGTCTACTCTTCCTCCCATGAAAGGTTTGACTCCCCCAATACCTTTCTCTCCATTAATGCAGAGAACCTTTGCAAGTCAGTAGAACAGAGTTTCTCAAACGTTTTGTGGCAGGGACCAGCAATGCATGGTCTTCTTCCTCTGGGAACCACTTATTAAAAAAACTTTTGACCAGAAATGCAATAGAGGTGAATTATGGTTGTTGTGAAAAATGACTCCATGGGCTTTCATAAACAACTCAGTGTAAGCAACATTTCACCCAAATACTAATCTAGGTTGAACTATCCTTTTAATTGTCTGTATTTGAAAAATAAAATATTACCATTGGGAATAGGTCCTAATTAAAATACCTCAGCCATGATTGTTGTAATAATAAAGTTGACACTTCTTGCCCAAGCCAGCAGATCACACAGAAATATAACAATAACAATACCAGACAATACCAATATACAGATTACATGGATTCTAGTATATGTATTTTTAGGCTCCACTATTTTGTAGTAAAAAATGTGCCTCGTCCGATCTACGCATAAAGTTTGAAGTGTTTAAAAGACGCTTTCCACCAGATACCATCATGAAAGCACTCTGAACTGCACCATGTCCATAGTATTTATATCATCACAATTACGTGAATACTGAACAATCTAATGTTTAGCATAATAAGTGCCACACCATTAGCTGTCTCCCATATTGTTTTTGTGAATTGGCAGTATGTCAACCAGCCCCTTGGCTGCAGACCAAATGTAACCATCCCAAAAGAACACCCAGCTTCTTCAACTGCAACATCAATGGAGACCACCCAGACATCACATGAAGCTGAGCAATCATTCAACTGAAGTATTTCTGCACAAACTATCTGAAAGCATCTCAGAGAAGAGCATGTCTATTCTCATCCTCACTATTTGAACCTAACTTCTGATTGGCTTTGTAAGACTAGTCAAATGATCTCCTTTTCTTGATGGCAGTTCTAAAGCGGAAATAAGAACCACTTGGCCAGGTAGGCAGCACCACACTGACTCTCAGCACTGGGGTCCCACAGGGCTGTGTGCTCAGTCCCATCCTCTATCCCAACATCATTCACGCACTACTCCAACATCTTGTTTGCTGACGACACCTGCGTTGACCTCATCTCCAATTATGACCAGACAGCCTATAGCGGTGAGAACCCTGTCATCATGGTGTCAGGATAACAATCTCCGGCTCAAAAGTCAGCAAAACAAAATCTGATTGTCAGCAAAAAGGATCAGATTGTTGACTACAGGAAGAGGGGAAGCCTGGCTCTTATCCACATCCATGGGTTTTCATTAGTCAGGCTCCTTGGGGTCAACATTGACCACAATTGGTCCTGCTCTCTCCACTCCAAAATTGATGTCAAGGAGACAAGGAAACTTTTATTATTTCAGCGCCAACTAAAGAGGTATGGCATTGACTCCACGATACTCACCAACGTCTACAGGTGCACCATCAGGTGTATCCCTGACTGGCTGTACTACCACCTGGTACGGAAGCAGCCCTTCCCTCGACTGTGAGGCTCAACAGAGAGTGGTCAAGGTGGAGCAGTGTAACAACGAGACTGACCTGCCAGCTCTGCAGGACTCTGCAGGACTCAGAGTTGTAGAAGGCCCTATGCTCCATCAGTGAACTCAGTCAAACAAGCCATGAACTGTAATCCCTCTTTGGATCTGGCAGGAAGTCGAGGCGCATCAGGTCCACAACAAACAGGTTCCGGGACAGCTTCTACCCTCAGGCTGTGAAACTGACATACTTTTGAGCACTGCCCACCTCCTGATTCCAATATTCATCAAAATGGGCCAATAAATTTGCTCCCATTTACTTGGACTACACAGCAGACCCTTTACACTGGTCCCTTATACTTTATCCCCTAGTCAACTTACACTTACCTAGGATCAATGATCTTGATATTCTGGTTTGTGATATTATGTACATTATCATGGTACTGGATCTATTGCACATGTAACACCTCATTTATTACAATGGTCAAGTTCCACCATTGCAAAGTAATATGGACAATTGTTAATATAAACATTTATTATAATGTACATCTCACCTTTCATTGTTTCATAATGTACTATTGCACAAGAGAAAACGAGATTATCAGATGAATGCTGAAATCTGCTTAAGACAGAAACTATTACCCATTATCTTTTTGTATTACTTGTTTATCTTCAAAGATCGTTTTTATTACCTGTATTTTTTTAAATCTCTATTACTTACAATATTGAGGATGTTGTTGTAAATCAAGAATTTCATTATCAATAATGCTGTTAATGTGTAATGACAATAACAACTTGAACTTAGGCCATTGTTGTGGATCTTAATAGAAATCATGGAAGTTAAAAATGTCCCAGTTTTTCCGTGGCCTGTATACTCACATTACATGTCACCAATTTATGTTTGGGATGTTCTGCATCAACCTATATCCTTTGGACATCAGAAACAGTCCAGGCATTTTTATGTAAGTAAAACTGTCCACGTAACTCAAATGTAAACATTCATAAAAGTTAAAATCCTGCAGCTCATACATGAAACAGAAGAATATTTATTCTTGCATTGTTCCAGGTTTCCCCTTAAGCAATACTGGTAGTATGAAACTCTTGCTTAACTGACCCAAGTAGTAAAAGCTTAAAGCAGGAACCCAGAGGAGAACAAGGATATTAGGGTATGTGGGGGCTGGTGAACACTTGACACCCAGCCAAACCAAGCCATTCACACTGCAATAAATGACATGTTTATGGCTGACCATTACTGCACCAGCAGACATTTCTTCCGATGTCAACAAAACATTTGTATATTTAAAATTGCTCACAGCAACATGTTCAAAATGGGTAGGGTATAAAAGTGGCCCACATTTTCACTGTAAACACGATTCATAGCACAAACAAAATCAAGACTTATGGACCTGTTTATTAAGTTATTTTAAAATCTGAAAGCAGCTTTAATTATAAATGTTGTTCTATAGAATTGTATTTAATGTTATCCTTTTACAATGATATACAGTACGTACTCTGCAAAACTTTATCAGAAGATCCCTGAACACAAATGGGCCTCTTGTTATGGGAGAGGATCAGTTAATTACATGGCAGAGGCATGCACAAAGAAAGTGCATGGTGTTTTCTGAAGCATATCATCCTGGTTCATTTTGAAAAGCATAGCTAACAACTAGAAATATTTTGATTGGGGATCACGCTTCAAATGAAACAACTGATCCTGAAGAGAGGTACATAAATGACTGATTTAACACATGCAAACAAACTGCATGGAATTTTTTTTTTTTTACATACACAACTAAGAAAAACATTGCATTGCAGGTAATATATATAAAAAAACATTTGTATCTGAAATAATTGACAGAAAATACATCAAATGTTTCCATTAATGGATAAGCATTTCAGTAATTAGGGGAAAGCAAAGCTGACACTTGAGAAACCGTAAAAATTGGCCAAGTAATATTCAATACAATTAAAAAGGTAATTTCATGTAGCACTCCCAGTATAGATGATATGCACATCGATCAAACATTAGCATCATTGTACAAAACAAAAACCAAATCTGGTAAAAACAAGAGCACTTCGCAAATATATATTCATATTTATACAATTCTAATTGTATTTACAAACAAGTAGTTTGAGTGAATAAACTGACTGAACCAACATAAACATTACATACACTGTAGGAATATCACTTGGTAATCTGTGGATTTGGTCTAAAAGGCAAAATGCTTTCATTAGTCGTTGATGGAACATTGTAAAAATACAGGTATGATTCTAACTCCAATACATCCAATGGATAATTCCTTTCAGCTCAGTCCTGTCGGTTTCTCTCATTCCCTTTGAAATGCCCATATTGGAGACAAGTCTTTCCTTTGCTTGCACAGACTGGCACATACAAAGACAATTCCAACCATACAAAGTTCCCCAAAAAGATTACATTTCCCAACTCAACCTCAAGTCAAGAGAACTTATCCAGACATGAACCTTGACGCCCACCCGGTTGGTTCAAAAGCTTCACAAATCAGTCATGTCTACAACTTCACTGATGTGCTGCTTAGTCTCTAGGAGAGTGGGAAGTGTCATTACCGGGCCAGTGGAGGACAGGACAAAAAAAACGTTGAGTCGTCTGACGGTGGTGAGGTATCAACGCTTTTTCAGGGCCACCCCGCTGGAGGGGGGAGGGAACTTTGGCAGGCAGGGCTCCTCAGCCCCAGCATCGTGGGAGAAGACAGAGTCCTCGCCCGAGGAGCAGGTGGAGCTGCGAGTGTCCGGGTAGTTGGGGGAATACTGGTCTAGAGGCACAAACAGCTCCAAGTACTCCTGCAAACACGATATGAAGGCATTCATGGGAGAGGACGGGACACACCGGCAAGAACACTCCTATCTGGTTTCGGATAGCACACATTTCGCACTGAAATAGTGACACCATTTCGAAACATTCCGTGTTAAGTTCCTAACAGTAACACATGGACGCGAGTATGAAAGTTCTGTTAACGGTTGACACGTTACCAGTTCAGTGATGGGGCTCACCTGGTTGGACGTCATGGCCAGGGTACGGTCCAGGTCCTCCACCAGCTGCTTGAATGTGGGGCGGTGGGAGGGAACAGCGTGCCAGCAGTCCCTCATCATCATGTATCTGTGGGAGTAGAGAGACAACAGAGAAGAATACAATGAGAATGAAAAAGGTAGTCAGATATTTCTTCTGTCTTTCAATTATTAAAGAACAACGTCTGATGCTGCATTCCTGAGGTCTTTGACAGACCTACAGCTTCCAGTCTAACATTGAGGAAGTAGGCTTACAATTCATGAGTGCAGGTGGACGGCTTGTCCATACGGTGGCCCTCCTTTAGCAGCTTAAACAGCTCCTCCACAGGGACTCCCGGGTATGGAGAGCCCCCCAGGGTGAAGATCTCCCACAATAGCACCCCAAAAGACCATCTGCAAAGTAAGTGGTATTGAACTAGCCCCATCAGTGAACACACAAGGCACATCTTTCCAGGCAAGCGCCCAACTTCTGCCCATTTTAACTAATGGTGTATTAAAAAAAAATGATATCAATCCATACTCACACATCACTTTGGTGGGTGTATATCCGGTCAAATAGAGCTTCTGGCGCCATCCACTTGACTGGTAAACGACCCTGTAGGTTAAACGTGTTAATTCCCTAACATGTTTGCTACATTAGAAATAAAATAAGGAAATTATAAGCCAATATACTATAAAGTCAGTATGGCTCAGGTATAGAGAAAGATTTTGAAACTAGCATTTCATGTATATTAACATACATTTTACCTTTACCCACCTCCCAAACCCTTTTGTTTGGAATAAACTACAACTCAATAGTAACCTTCTATTGCACCTTCAGCAGCATATCGTTTTTAAACCTACTGTAAAACCAGCATGTAAAGATGCCTGGTGATAGGCCTGAATTTCACAGTCAAAAAGACCCCAGAAAAGACCCGGCCAGCCGACTCAGATCAAAAACGAATTGCAGAATATCACAATGGCTAAGCCAGCGGAGGCCCTAGAGCAGCTATGAACAGTAATCACTGACCAAGTCAAAGTGCCTGTCAAAACAGATACCAACGGGCTGAATGCAAAGGCATTTGCTTAAACATACTGTGCATTTCCAAAAAATCTCTAAAGGAGAGAAGGCCTTGGAATTTAACTCATTTAGCCATTTATTGTCCCCTCAATTATGACTAAAGCTCTGTCCTCGCTGAAGAAAACCAGCTCATAAAATGATGCGGCCTCCACCAGCCCTGCCATGTTGGTTGTGTCAAACTTATCGTTATGTATTAAGGCTGAAAGGTTCTTCCTTGGTCTCTGTTTTGAGAGACTGGATGAGTCTTCTTGAAAATGTATATGGGGTTGGATGTTCTTTGAAAGAAATGGCTTACATTTTGGAAATAAGGAGTATTACATTGGCATATCCACATTTTAAATGTTTTGTCTAAAATCTGTTATAGAACGTTTTATGTTGAAACACTGTTCAAACAGGCCTTCTTTATCATAGGAAGTATGAAACACTAACATAATACACTGGGTTTTAAACATTTTTTATTTGGAGCAAATTCTAAAACGTTATTAATTCTTACTGCATAAATCCAAAGAGCTGCATTACAGAGCCAATTTTTTTAAGTGTCACTGCACTTCAATACTTGCTGGTTCCATGTAGATCACTTGATATGATCACTGAGCTTGCAACACCAGGGTGGGGAACATTTATATATTCAGTGCTTTAAGTTGCTTTAGATAAGATTGTCTTGCCCGAGGGCTTACATGCTCATGTTAAATGTACTATTGAAAGGTTGATGCTCATGGCTGAATATTCACTTTGCAACAAAAACTCTGAGGGAATTAACAGAGGCCTGTTAACAAACATTGATAGCATAATTGCTTTAAGCACTGTGGTATACTGTCCAGCACAAGTCATTATAGATATTTTTCATTATCAGTTTGATATAATACTGACTAACTGATTTGAAATTAGGTTCACATTAGATTTATTCTTGGGAAAAAGTATGCTGATTTTCCACATTAAAGAAATAATAAATGCTTGTCTAATTTTGAAATACAGATATGCTAAAGGGTTTGCTAACATTAACTCTGTCAGGAAATTTTTTGGCATACTTACATTGGTAGTCTTTTTATAATAATCAATATGGTGGATATCTCTGGCCAGGCCAAAGTCTGCAATCTTCATTACATTGTCTTCCGTCACTAGCACGTTACGGGCTGCCAGGTCCCTGTGGATACACTGTGCATCGACAATTAACAACTAGGTCTAGTAACCCAGAACACTGACTGCATCTTTTCATTGCTGTACTCAACTGTGCTGATGTAGGTTGAGTCAGATCCTGATGTTACCTTCTTAGAGGACAGGTACTCCATGCCACGGGCGACCTGGTAGGCACAGGACACCAGGTCCTTAATAGACATGTTCTCTATGGGAACCTGGTCAGGGTTGTAGCAATACTCCATGCCCGGTGGACGCCGTGCCCTCAGATACTCCCTAAGGTTACCCTTGGAGGCATACTCCACAATAACATAGAGAGGACCTGGGGAGGAAGTGAAAGGGTCACTCGCCATTTTATTTTGTGCCACATGTTTATATTCCAGCTTTCTTGGAGGAGACAGTTTTTGAATAATCCATGGGCAAATAACTCTACATTCTTTTGCTTGTTTGTCTAACCATAGATAATGCATGCCACAGTAAGTGCTTACAGTGCAGTACGGTAGAGGCATCCAGCTGCTGATGTGATAAATAAACGAATCAAGCTAGCCAAATAGCCCTGTTACTCTCCAGTTGCTAACTACAGTAGCCTCTATACTTGTGCATTGCTTGAATAGACTCGGTCCAACAACCATTTACAAAATCTATAAACCTACAAATAATAAGAATCAAGATCATGACACTTGGCAAGTTACTAAGCCTTAAGCATTTTTGCAGCAGTCCCAGTTAGCTTGGAGCATAGAGGAATTGTTCATGAAAAAAAAAAAAAAGCCAATTAATTGACTTTTCAACACTTGATTCTCATGTACATAAGTATTCAGACCCTTTATTTAGTACATTGTAAGAGCACCTCTGGCAGCGATTGCTGCTTACTTTTTGGTAGTGCTTATGGATTATTGTGTGCAGATAGCAAAAAAAAAAATTAAATTAATTTCCAAATGCAAGTAAGTTAAAGGGTCTGTCTACTTTCAGACAAACATTTCACCCATGTAGCCAAACATGGGAAGTTACAAATGTGTCTTCATTGTGAAAGTCTTTACGCTGTGAATTATAATCAACAGCTGCGTCTAACATGCCAATAAAACATCAATTTTAATCTGGATAGCGATTTGGGGATCTGGGAAAAACACCATTACAAATCACAGAGTAAAGACACAACAAAGCATAAAAAATTATAAAAATCATACCTTTGCGCTTTATTTTTATTCAATATTCTAACCATTATCAATAGTCAACGCAAAGGTTTGACAACTATTTGACAAATACATTTCACTTACGTTAATCCTTTATGGAAATCCATGTGGAATTCTTACAATAACTTTTTGAAATTAAAGGTGTAACAAAAACAGCCTACTTTGATCATGTTTAGGTCAGAAAGAACTGCAATGTTCTCAACAGGCTAATGATCTTCCCTAGCAAAACACAGCACATGGTGCCAGGGCTTGTCGGTGAAGATTTGAAACATATGGAAACCCTTGGCAGCAGCTGTGTTCATCACAAACTGAGAGCTCAATGTCAGAATTCCATACTCATGCCATGCACATTTTTATCATGCAGTTTTGAACATGCAATGCTTTTTGTGGTTTTGCTAGGGAACAATCTGAAAGGTCTCAAAACACTTTCCAAACACAATTGTCTTCAGGAGTGACCTTAACATTCACAGATATTTATAGGTCTGCAATTTAAACGTTTAAAAAAAAAAAAAAAGTCGGTTTAGCCCCAGTGTTGAAATTTTAGGTCCATCAGATTTAATTTGATGTCCCTATACAGTTGTGCTCAAAAGTTTGCATACCCTTTGGGAATTGGTAATATATGCACAATTTGTAAAGAAAACATGAGTGAGCAGGCAAAACATGTCTCTGATTCACATTCTGGGATTCACATTCAACTGTAGGTCATAACAGAATGTCAAAATCATAAAAGAAAATGGCAGCAAAAAATATATATTCTGGCAGTTTTGGCTGAAATCCTTCTTGGTCTACCTGACCTTGGCTTGGTATCAAGAGATCCCTGAATAAAGTAGTTTTTTGCATGATCAGTCATATTTTCAAAATCAATGCCTACATTTCTGCCAGGGTATGCATACTTATTAGCACAACTGTATATAAAGTAGAAGTCTGTTCGTGCAAAACTTGTTGCACCAACAGACATTTGGAATGGGTGTGTGCGCAGTGGCGCTAGGTAGTTACTTTTTAGGGCATCCATTATAATTGCTGCAGTCTGTGATAGGCTGTACATTTGCGATATTTCTATATAAAAAATGTTTATGCCTTTAAAGTTTACCATTTCACTCAACACATGTACCAGGAAATAGTTGAGCAACTGTTTAGTTAGTTATAAAAAAAGAACTGTTAACAAATAGTCTTAGCCTATTAACTAACTTTAACCAGTTTATTTGCCTCCACGATAATCGATATCAGAAATTGGCTTTGCCAAAGTACCCATACAAATGAGCTAGGGCAACAGGCGACTGTAGCACCATCAAACCACCACAGCCAAGGCCATCCGTGATGTTGCAGAGCTCCAAATACCTCCACATGCACTAGTTACCCACACTTCTGCAAGAGTTGCTGGCTCCACAGCTTCCAAACATCCGAATGTTCCTGATAATCACGGAAGAGAGGAGCCAGCCCAGGTACACCATAAGATTAGCCCATCATTCTATCCGAGCCGCAAGTTTGCTGTCCAAAAATGCTTATCTAATAGCCATTGATTCAAAGCACTGCTATTGCTTAATTGATAACGTAGAAAATGTGAATTTGATTCACAGAAGTGTTTTGTGCCATATCATTACTCGCTATAGCGGAATTGCATGATTTTCCATGTTTGAAGCAGGCCTATTTGGGAATTTAAGATAGCTGTTCACTGCTACATCTCCATTGAGATGCAATAGTGAATGAAAAGTGATACATTGTGTGCACCACAATATGTGCAGTCTTTTTTTAATGCATAAAAGGCACTGTTGAGGAAACGCATGGAATGCAGTGGAATGGCAGGTTTCCATCCTGATGTTTTGGCTCTGTTATCACGCATGCGTTCCAGGATTCTCAAAAGACTCGCTGGTGTGAGGGAGGGATTGGTGGTTGGATATACTGTACTACAACACAGCTGGACTTATATCTAAATGTTGTAGACCATGCTACTTGTGAATGAATTCACACGCTACTTTAAGCGTTTAATTAAATTATTATTTGGGTAAGACAGCTGTGCCAGCTGTGTATCATGTAGCCTCTAACGCCAATAATGCCTTATTAGTTTGTTTGCTGTTCATGGTGCATAGCGGAGATAACGCTATACATTTCTTGCCAACTTGTCACCTCAAATTACACAACGGTATCAGCATTTTAATTTAGATTTATTCTGATACAGAGACAATAATTCAATAACATTTCAAAGCTAGAACTGAATAATAAAATGGTCCCCTTACTGATTTAATCGGCACCTACAGTCACTTCACCTTAGACTTGCACGTCTGTGGCATCGGCTATGTTATAGGGGTTAACATGTTGGCGCATGATTAAGATCCTACTTAACATATCATGTGAACATTGAGATTTATTACCCGGCACTTAACGAATAATAAATGTATCCATGGCATATCAAACCAGTTCAAATGAAGAATGAATCTATACAAATTATTTTATTTAAATTGTATGGAATCCAACTAAATTGCTTGTATTAGTTCCTTTAACTGAATCTTACAAATAAGTTTCAGTTTGAAACAATTGATTTCTACATTGTATAAAAAAATTGATACAGTACATATCACAGTCTTTGAAATGGAAGGATGTGTAAAAATCCCCAGTTTTCAGATTTGCTAAAGGATTTAAAGTGAACAAAGTGTCTCTGTGCCATTCGAGACCTACCGTCCTGAGTGCAGGCTCCCAGCAGGTTAATGATGTTTTTGTGCTTCCCAATGATTTTCATCATCTCCATCTCTGAGATAAGATCTGACAGGTCTTTCTCTGTAGCGTCAGCTGAAAAAAAAATCTAATTTATAAATCTTTCTTTTGACTCATTACAACATAACAATAAGCATAAATGGCCATGAAGAAAAGATAGACAACAATTTATCAGTTAATTTGCATTTTTGCTTACATTTTCATTTCATTATTTAGCTAATCAATCCATCATTCAGTTTTATATAGGGAAAAAGTGTATTAACCTATAGTTTAATGAGCTATATAAAAGCCTTAAAGTAGTCAAATGTTTTATATTTTGTTATATTTGGAATGAAATGACTATCAAACATTATTCCACCAACTCATTGGATGCATTTGCAGAGTCTTGGGTTGTGTTTAGGGTCTTTTTTTGACAACAGATGTTTCTGTGCACTTAAATACTTTCTGAAAATGCCATGACTAAAGAAAAAAAAAGTCTAATGATCAGTGAAAATGTTACAGATGCTATAGCAAAACTGTATCAAACCGCCTGCGAGTTATTGCAACAAAACATTATTCAAAACAACCCAATAAAAAGCTAATACATTCATAGAGTTAGTAAATTAGCAAGTTTAATACGGTCATAGGGACTCTGCCCATCTTGTAGTAGCATTTGTGGCTTTCTGATGACAACTGGTTTGAAATACTGCCCAACATGCAGTATGTGCCTAAATATTAGTGTAACAGACAAACGTACATTTCAGCATCTTGACGGCCACCTTGGTGACCCTGTTAGGCTTTTCTTGGTCCAGCCCTAGAGCCTCTCCCATGACCACCTGGCCAAAGCAGCCTTCTCCCAGGGGCTTCCCCAGCACCAGCCTAAGTGGGTTGAAGGACAAAAATAACACACAGTATGTGAGAAATGTGTGCCAGAAAGGCAATGTTCCTATTCAATTGAGAATGATGACAATATCTGTATTTTAGGTGCTTTTTAATGGTCTGCACACCTGTCCCTGGGTAGTTCCCATCGCGGGTCCTGGGGCAGTTCATACTCAGAAACCCCAGTCAACATAGGAGAGCCGCTGGAGGAGAGGCGGGAGGGGCGCACCAACATCACTCCAGAGTGGAGGGAGGAGCTAGAGTCTACTGAAACCTGGAAAACAGAAGCCTGGGATTACTCTCTCATAGTGGAGCCAGGAAAGGAAAGATAGAAAGATGTCCAGTGTGGACTGAAGGATACCAGGTGATAACCCCCCCAAATTTTACTTAATGTGCTTGTAGACAGAATTTCACAACCAAAACAACATTAATGCCACCAGAAGCAGAGAGTAGGTTGACACAAAAACCTGCCCTCAACTCACCAACTTCACTTGACTTTTGGGAAACAAAACTAAAAAGATTTCACAAGATAATGAACACATCGTATTTATAAAATATTAAAAATACTGCCAATGGGATGAGAAAACTAAAATTGCACTAAAAAGGTATAGAAACTTCAAACCCCCTATCTACTTTCTGTTACCTGTCTGCGCAAGGGAATGCTTTTGGCCAGCTTGTGGACTGCCAGCTCACTACTGAAGTCAGTCTTCTTGGATGAGTTGCGCATCTTGAAGATGATAGCCACGGCCACCATGACAGCAATGAGGAAGAAGCCCACACAGTAGATCAGCACCTCCAGGTATGTTTGGTTGGGTGGTGGGGAGCGAGGGACTGCTGGATGACGGCAATGCCATAGGGGCAATGGGACAGGGGGCAGCAAGTCAGCCATATAGGGTCACATCACAAATAGAGATACATGCATTCTCACATACCAACACAACATTGCACACACCAGCATGTAACACATTCTGAACACAGACACACACACACACACACACACACACACAGCCCTGATACATTCACAAAGACCACTCAGCTGACATGTACAGAAAAGCAGAGCCCTTGACACCACTGGCACAGAGCACAAACTCCTATTGTGGCACAATAATTGCTTCTTTCAAGCATAGGGTTTCACTCCACATTCTTTGCCAGTGTGACCAGCAGCCAAATTCGACTGACAACGTATAACCAAGACCAAACCCAAATAACAGGAGCCTTATACAAACCCAAAAAATACATTAAAACTGATGCACACTAAAACTTTAGCTTCTTAAAATCTGCGGTCATTTTGTACATGAAACAGCTCTGTTTTTCTGGACAACTGGCAACGTCATAGATTGACAGAAACGCGCCACTGCACACTTAAACAAATCTTTCAAACATACTGCTCATTCCTAAAATATCTACTATAGGAAGACAGTGAATGTATTCAATAGTTTAACTTCAGCCAATATCTTAATTTCCTTCTGACATTATGACAATTTTTCATCTTTTGCTATAAAGTACACTAGAAATTTAACTATTCCTGAAGTATTTCTGAATTCAGTTCAGAATCAGTGTTGTATAATTTATCAATATAGATTCAAATTAACATCTTGGAGATATTTTTTCTTGCATTTCAAAGATCAGAATCATACCAACACCGGCAACAAGTGAGCTGCTCATGTCTAGAGAACAAATGACAAAAAACTTGATAACTAGACAAACGCTCAGCAACCAGAGGAATGAGCCTTTCATTACTGTGGGCCAATCACAGAAGCTAGCCATAAGAGCAGGCTTTAGACCTCAGCATGAAATGACCACGGGATGTCATTTGCAGTGCTTATAAGAAAATATCAGCCTTACACAAAGTAATAGATAAACATAAAATGTAAGCCAAAAGGAAAAGGGGGCTGAGAGAAACACAGAATAATGCCAAACAAACCTATCTGAATGAAAAACTTTGGTTTAGGGAAAAGTTTATAATTAAAGGGATATTTTACACACGTAATAAATTACATTGATTTCCTTATCTTGGAAGAAGTCTATAGACCAGCTCTGACAGAAGTATTTTTTGGCCCTATTTCTCTAGCATAGTTTTCAAATGCACATATAATAATGGTAACAGGACTTGGATTGTACATTTGAAATTGTATTATATTTATAATGAAATTAAACAAAGGCATGTCAAGGTGATTAAACTGTGATACAAAAATAAACATCAGAGCTGTGAAAGGTTACGCATCAACGTGTTTCATGTAAAAGGCTTAACCATTTTTTTTTGCTGTCGCTGTTAACACTTTTTTAACCTTCGAACCTCCACAGTGCATGTACAACTCTTTACAACTCAACCCATAGCCGATACATTCTGCACTGTGTGCAGGTTTGCAGTACAGTGAGGCATCCAACTGGGAAATTTATAACAGATACCTAAAAAGACAGTGAATTAGCCCTTTTGCCATAGCCATGACTAATATTGGGGGGTTATCCTAGGCTGTTAATAATGACCAGAAAGACATTTTCAACATCGTTAGTGAGAGAGTGCCAGTGGCTTCAAACACTGCTCCAAACTAGCCCCCGCGTAACATTAAAATCATTACATGTTTTAAATTAGTGAATTTTATGTTCAAAACCAAGGATTTCAAAGAAATCTGATACAGATTATCTTAGTCTTTTGGTTTTCCTTACAATAAAGCAAAAAATATTGAACATACTGGCTTTTAAACAGAAATATGTTTATTTACTGCACATTGTAAAATAGCAAATGACTACGGCAAATTGTGATGAATCACAAATATTTTAATTGTTTGACAGCACTTGTATGTATGCACACTGCGTTCAGAAAGTATTCAGACTCCTTCACTTTTTCCATATTCAGTTGTGTTAGACTTAATTCCTAACTACACATATGTTTTACCATCTGTCTACACACAATACCCTATAATGACAAACTGAACATTTAAAAGTGTGCAAATTTAAAGATTTATTACTGTGTACGCTGCTATTATTTTTCTCCATACAACATTTGATTTAAAGCACAGTAGAAGACAATGGGAAATCTATTGTCATAAGTTCAAGTTCCATTTTATAAACTGTTTCATGGAACTAATGCAGTCCATATGTATTTGGACAAGGACAAGTTTTGTTGTTTGCTTCTGTAATTCAGTATGCAACAAAAAGTACACAGTTTAACTATCCTTATCATGCACAATCCTCTATTGAAAACAAATAGAAACTGTTTTATTGGTTTTTGAACTCCAAACATAACAGAAAATGTTCTAGCAAAGAGCTTTAACTGAACTACACAGCAAACAAAACAAATGGATTTATTGAGGGTGCTCAAAGTTTTTCCGCAAACTTTCTATTGCAGAGAAATAAAGAATATGCATATAAAGAAACTCTAACTTTCATTGCATGATCCATCAGTAACAGTAATGGTTTTAGTCACCAGCCGCTTAGCTACTGTATAAACAAATCTCACGTGCACATCTCCCCAATTTGAAGGTCACTACAATTATTTTGACTATTGGCTTCACAGCTTTCTCTTACTTTGCATGTGTTTGTTTGCATCATTGTTGCATGCACAAGAAAGCTGCCAATGTCTAGTCCTGATATTAGGTTTGGCAATTACATTTCAAGTTGGTTTCTTGTGTCTGACAACAAGAGGACCAAAGAAGAGCCAAGGATATTCAGGTTAAATTGAGAGTCACATGGAATAAAACATTTTTCAGTGATTTAGAGAAAATTCTAATATCAGTTCCATGATTTGGATGGGACGTATGGCACATATATTAAATCATGAACAATTGGAAACAGTGCCAGGGATACTTAACCAAAGCATGCTCCTCTGTCAAACCATGTACATAAACTGCTTATTAGGTAATTAATGTAATCGTAATGTGTGAACTATCCCTTTACTCAAACTGTTTTATTGTTATTTGTTTCAGGGTATTGACAGTTACACATTCTGATCTTGGTTTAATGTCAGTTGACATACAGTTGATGGGTTGTTTGGCATTCTGTGATTACAAAAACCAGAAAGGAATCCGTTTTCAACATGGAACATATTGTCCCATCCAGGAAAGATGGGACAGGAACCATGCTGACAGGGGGAGCAGGAAGGTTAGTTTCATAAATTGGTCTGGTTTCCACACAAACAGACATCCACTTGCTCACTGAAGTATGTTCATATTCAGGGAAGTGAGGCAGTGGTTAGCAAAAACCAAAGTGGATAGCAGGAAGGGAATGGAAGAATTGGAGATCAGTAGAGAACCATTGATACCTTTGAAAACGGTCAACCATGCAGACTGATAAGAGATCCCGATAGAATTGCCCGCCAAGCAGGTATACTCCCCAGCGTCATCAAAAGACACATTCCTCAGTTGGAGGATTTCCATTTCCTTGTCCGTGGTGTTAAGGCCAGCAGTCTAGAATAGAACAATAGAAGCAGACCCAACAAGAGGCCCAGAGGAAAAAGGGAGACATGAATAAAAGAATCTGAAAGAGAAAGACTTCTGCTAGAGTAGGGGGCAGGACAGAGTGGCGTTCATACCCCCATCTCAGTCCAGAACCACTAACCCCCGTCCCCCACAGATTAAAAACCCACACCGGCATCATAGGGCATTTCCAGTGTCGTCCCACCAGTCAGTGTGTGGAGGAGCAAGTTAAGTAGAGGAGACTGCACTGCAGTGCTGAACCTTTCACTGGACCATCACCATTTGAAGAGGAGCAGGGACAGACATCATACCTAGTCTCATCTCTACATGCAAGAGATGGGCTACATGGAAAATCCCTCAGCAGAGCATACATTCTTGAGCCCACACACTTTCACCAGACAAACAGAAGGAGCTCAGTAAATAGAAACACTGAGTAATACAGCTGAAAAGCAGACAGCAGGATAAACACGGCAGTAGCAACATCGCAGCAGGAGACTTCAAAAAGTAAGGGAGCGAAAGTAGTGGCTGTGGATGGCAAGACAGGCCCGTATTAGGAGGGCGCGGGAGAGGCATGGGACAGGGGAGACAGGAACTAAAACTAAACACATTCAACCACTCTGCTGGGAATTTTCCATCGCTTAAGTCACCGTCAAGAGCACCGAGGCGGAATAGAGGGAGGGAATGAGGGAGGAGGGAAACAGCTGAGGTTGTCCCTAAATTAACGGCCTAATCCTCCAGGTGACCCTAGCAGACCCTGGCTGAGGCTCTCTATGTGCTCGGAGCTGCTACGTGGGGCAGTTACCTTGGGCCTCATGCCTGACGACGGTCAGCCAGGCCGACTGATTGGCCTCTCCTATATAATTGGACACTTTACATATATATTCCCCGCTCTCCTCCTCAGTGACATTGTAGAGGGTCAACACCTGAGTGTCCGAGCTATTGACCCCAGAGTGCTAGGAACAAAAACAAGTGATGTGCAACAAGAGGTCAAAATGAGTTTGTCACAAATGTTTAAATGCTCAGATTGTGGAAGCATAACACTGTTGTCTGTGTTGATTGAGATCACAATAAAAGATCCTTAAAGAAAACCAATGAAGGGGATATTACAGTTTATTTGGAAAGTATTGAGACTCCTTCACATGTTCTCATTGTTATGTGAAAGCTTTATTATAAAATGGATTACATGTATTTTTCTCAACCTACAAACAATAACCCATACTTGCAAAGCAAAAACAAAATAATTATTCAGACCCATTGCTATGACACTAAATGAAACTGTTCTGCATCCAGTTTCCATTCATCAGACTGAGGTAAAAGGAATAGTTTGTAGAACTGAGATCTGGGGAAAGGTACCAAAATATTTCATTCTTGAATGGAAGAAGTTTGGTCCAAACACTTGAACGGCCCTAGAATATCTGTGCGAATAGGGGAGAGCCTTCCAGAAGTACAACCATCTGTGCAGCACCACCTATCAAGCCTTTATAACAGAGTGGCCAGACAGAAGCAACTCCTCAGTAAAAGGCACATAACCCATTTTGAGTTTGCCTAAAGGATTCCCCGACCATGAGACATGACTCTCTGGTCTGATGAAACCAAGATCGAAACTCTTTGGGCCAGAATGCCAAGCACTGGCGGAAACCAAGCAGTGCTCATCACTTGGCCAATACCATCCCTGCAGAGAAGGATGGATATGGCAGCATAATGAGATGTATTCCACAGACAGGGACTGGGAGAAGGATAAAGGGCAAGAACAGTGTAAAGTACACATATATCCTTAATGAGAACCTGCTCCAGAGTGCTCATGATTTCATGCTCACTTTTCAACAGGACAACAACCTTAAGCACACAGCAGAGACAATGAAAGAGCAGCTTCAGGACTGTGTGACCCCAAGTCGCCCAGCCAGAGTCCGGACTAAAACCTGATGAAACATCACTAGAGCAAACTGAAAATGTCTATGCAGCAACTCTCCCTATCCAATCTAACAGAGATTAGGAGGATTTGCAGAGAAGACTGGGAGAAACTTTCCTAAGTATGATGTGCCAATACATTTGCAAAAATGTCTAAACTGGCTTTCAGTGGACATCATCAGATATTACATGTGGATAAAAGAGGAAAACAAATGTACCTAATCTGTTAGATAAAAGCTTTAACATAACAAAAAGCAGAGAAGGGTCTGAATACATCACCAGTGCACTGTATTATTCCTCCCAGGAATTACATCGGATGCAATCTCTTACTCAACACAGGCAAACACCTTTTGTCCCAGACAGAAAAGAATACTTGCTAATATGCCATTTGGTGTGTAGAGTCGGGTGGAAAACCCAGTCAGTGCCCTACCGGCTCCTACCTTGAGAATACGGACGTAGGGTAAACCATCAGGACCGACGCGGCTCCCGTTGACCTCGATGTGTTTCAGCCACTGGATGTGAGGCTGGGGGTCACTAAACACCTTACACTCAAACTCCACATCACTACCCACCACAGCAGTGCGATTGGCTGGCAGTCCCGCCTGCAGTATGGGCCGGTGGGGGGAACGCTCTGCAGCACAAACGCAAAGACATACATCAACACCTCTACTCATACAGAAACCTACATTCATTATTGGAATTCAGAAAAGAGAATCCTAAATGTCCGGCAAAAAAGACAAAATGACTGGCACCCAAGACCTTCTGGTTTTACTTAATTTAACAGAAGTTAAATAATACCTGCGTCCATCAGAACGTTTGCTGCACTTCTCAACTTGCAATTCTTCACCGGCAAACTGTTCACATTGCCATATTTGATCAGTGCTTATACCCAACTGCTGATTTCATCTTTTACCCTAGGTTTCTAAGGGAGTCACATCTGGCCAGTTTGAACATTCATTCAGCATTTCTTCTTAGGTCATTTCTGAATGCTTTTCATGTGTTTTGGGGTCACTGTCCGGCTGGAAGGCCCACAAAATACTCCAAAAACAGCCAAAACTTTTGTAAACATGATGCTGACCTACTTTGCCGAAGCACTCAAATTTTATTAGATCGGACATCATCACGTTCTCTCAAAGATTTAGGCTTCTTATATGGGTTCAATTGGACTATTTAACTGAATTTTCTAATTCTCCAGAAGGGTGACAATATATTCCCCCAGAAAGTTTGGGGCAAAAATGCGGATTTGTTAACTTTTTCCCACTGTCATTGTATCACCTGTGAATAGAAACAGTACATAAAATCCCCATAGAAATGCAAAATCCAGAATAGTGGTCTTTGCAAATTTTAAAACTAACCATTTATTGGGGAGAAAACAAATGAATAAGCTTTTCTAGCGCATGGAGTAATCAATGATTGTCATTTGAAAACATTCATACCTTTTTTCAAACCTAGGGAAATGTATCCAAACTACTTTGCCAACTGTGTAATTGCTGCCATTTGGCCCAAACAACTGGAACCCAACCATGCAGACAAGTTTAAAGCCGCTTCACTAAGAGAGAAGTGTTTTCTGGGCGCCATTTTTTTTATTGATAATTCCCCCAACCGTACTAATGAGACCAGCATCTGGCAGGGAAACAAATGTTTAGGCTTCACTTGCTTTCCCGATAAAGATATCAGTGTGGCGCGCTGCACACATTTAGTATAATTACACTCCGTCTACAAAATTATCTTACAGCTGATCTGGGTTGGGGAGTGAAGTCAAGCCAACATATCCCCCTGCCCCAAATACCCACGAAACAAAGCAGTAGTTCAAATGGACATTTATGATTTAATAAATATTAGGCATGACTAGCAAACCTTTCGAACAGCAATGACCCAGAGAAGATAGACTTACCAACAACATCCAGTTGGTAAGTGTGGTTGATGCTTCCATGTTTGTTTTCCACTACACAGGTGTAGTTCCCCTTGTCAGAAGGAACCACAGACTCCATGATGATGGTCCACATGTGTTCTCTGACCTAAACATTGGAAAATAGGAATCATAAAAGACACTTCCAGGTGACATTCCATTCAACCAAAGCACTAAGACTTAAACAGATCCCCCAAACTCCATACTTTCACAAGACACTACCACCAAATAAGAAATGTTCAGATGGTTTTAAAACTGCTGCATCGAAAGGAGCCTGTTGAGGTGGTTGGGGCATCTGGTAAGGATGCCCCCAGGACATCTCCCTAGGGAGGTGTTCCAGGCATGACCAGCTGGGAGGAGACCTCATGGTAGGCCCAGGACTAGGTGGAGAGATTATATTTCGACACTGGCCTGGGAACGCCTCGGGATCCCCCAGTCAGAGCTGGCAAATGTAGCTCGGGAAAGGGAAGTTTGGGGTCCCCTGCTGGAGCTGCTCGCCCCGCAACCTGATACCAAATAAGAACATGAATGTGATCTAATGATGATGATCTGATGATCTTAAGCCAGCATGATGCAACACAATTCAGCTAGAAGTACATTACTGGAATGATTGTCTTTTTGCTATTGGCTTTACACAAACTTGTGCTCCTAATAAACATTTCTAAATTTTTGGAAAATAATAACTGTTGTAATAAAATGCAGATTGGAAGATTGTATTATTTAATTAAATAACCATAGGAAAGAGGAGGAACATTCTATCAGGAAACCATTCCTATGTTGTTTAAAGCTGTATTGTGATCCATTGCTTGAGGCATAGTACATGATCTCCCTATTGGAAACATATTGGAGCTGGTATGGCACAACTTGTTCTGAGGAAACAGCCTATGCACATCTGAGGCAAAATCCTGTTTTCTATATTAAAAGTTATAATTTTTCCTTCCATAAATCTGCCAAGACCGGCAATGTGTGATTAAACTATAACAAACCTCTCAAGCAATGGCAACATCAAACATGCACACACATGAATTACAGTTTCCCTAAATTAGCTCAACTGTACTGGGGTTCTTCAGCTGCTTCTGGCCAGATGTGCTTAGGTTTACATGTGGTCTGTATTATTTCCTTCTGCTGTCCCCATACATTAAGACCATATGAACAATACAGCAACGGTCATTAAACTAAAGTGTGGCGTGGTTGGTGAGAACCATTTATAGACATCCCTAGCCGCTCACTAGACCTCTGCACCATGACTGAAAAGAACAACAGTCAGATGGTAAATTGTGCGGACGGGCTAGGTTGGGCTAACCTAGGCCAGGGGAGAGAACGCAGGCAGCTGAGAGGAAACTCCTTAATCTGTCCCAGCTGGTGGGCCTGCTGAGGACAAGGCTAGACAACACCTTGATGCTAAGAGCAGATGCACAGGGCACTGGGCCCCTTCAACATCCGAGCACATCCAGTACCATGTGAGGCGCAAGCCAACATACAACCATTCCCAAAACAATGTTGTCCAGATATTATAAACTTTCAATGCAGATTGTACAGTTTACAGATGCTATTAGCATCAATAAAATATAGGAAAAATTGCATTACAGTTTGCACTGTGAGCATTTTGGTTTTGATCCCTAAGAAAGAGGGAGAATGGTCTAATATTAAAATCAAACCTGCAGAATTGCACTGCAACCCACGAGTGCTGGTTTGATGGTGACCGGTTTGTTTGAAAAAAGCAAGCATATTTTACACCTTAATGTGGAACAATGCTGACAAATCTTTACAGAAAACAAATGTATTAAAAGAGAACAGCCCAGGTTGATCCTGCCTCTTATACTGCTATCCTTCAAGGCATGTTTCTTGTAGTACAATCATCCCTTTGTGGCATTGTATTTCACCTCCACATTAAAGTGTAAAATATTCTTGCTTTTCTCAAACGAACAGGTCACCATCCAACCAGCACGTGTGGGTTGCAGTGCAATGTACAGTATGGCCTTTGGGCAGTATAATACTAGGGTGTAAGTACAGAGAGGGGGTTTACTTTGAAGCCCCCAATTCGCTGATCCCTCTTGAACTCCTTGCCGTTCTTGAACCACTTAAGTGTTGGGGTGGGGTTCCCACTGGCCTGGCAGCGGAACTTGACAGTCTTACTGGCTGGGACAGCATGCAGCTTTTTCTCCATCTTGTCTGGTTGAGCCCACTGAGGGGCCATTGCTGGGGACCGTGGAAAAGAATACCGAAAATTAAAAAACTTCTCATGAAAGAACAACAACAATGGGTACAGGATTAGGAACATTTCTATGTCCACACAAGCTGTACAATTTCCATGTCTGCAAAACATGAGTGGGATTTATCAGTGAGCGGAGCCTGCCACATCTGTGGGCACACGGCAGTCACCTGTACCCAGCCCATCACACCTGACCAAGTTGATTCAAACATAAATGATTGAGACAGGAAATGACCAAATTAGTTAAAGTACATTTGTATGTTGACACTTACGCAGAAGCTTTTGACTGCTAGACAGCTTTGCCTCCTCTGAGGAAGTCTCATCCTCCTCATCTTCATCTTCAGAAGATGCAAGGATATCAGCTAGTGAATAGGAAAAGAGAACAACTACTCATGTTTTAAGAATTGAGCATCCATCCAATACATTTATTTGTTTCTCCCTAAAGACTCCTACAAAATTTTATTTCTTGTAGCAAATGTCCCACAAGTTCAGTGCACATTTGCCATTATGTAAATAGTGACATATATCGTCAGGTGTTTGTATATTTAACAGTCCTATGGAGTTTTTGTTCTGGCAAAAAATTCTGTCAAGTTACCTACTTAATTAGTCGCATACCCGGGGTAGCAATGTTTCTTGCAACTAATGGCAAACAAAAGTCTATATTTGGGGTCAGCTCTTCACAGCTACCTAACAAAGTGAACAACTTTGCCACCATCAATAACAAAAACATTCAGAAGGATATCATTCCAGAGCTTTTATGAGGGAAGCCTCTTAATGAGCTTTTTCCTTGCAATGTAATACATTTTGTGAGGACATTCTCATCTTCCCAATGTAATTAGTGGTTGTGCAAGCTACTTTTATGACGTTACTAAATTATGGTGATATACTATATATGCATGCCTCAGCTTCTGTTTTTGGCCTTGTGTTCCATCACTGGTGCAAATTGTTGCACTCACTGTCGGTTATATGGTTTGGTTGGCTATTAGTCACTGACATCTAGAAGAGCCAGAAAATGTATGATCTTGAATATAAGCAAGTCATGCAAAAACATCCTTAAAATTATTAGGGAGAAACACAGTCTCAATACAAGATTGTGCGGGAGATACTGGATAAAACTACATTTGAATCTTGAATGCCAGAAGAATGTGTTCCACAGGTTTCGCATAGCTGTTAGAGATGTTCACAAGTCATTTTTGTTGCAACAATTTGCCACAATACAAATGAGCACTCACCACTAGGTTTGTATATAGAACCTTACCTGTAACATTGACAGAGAAGTAAGAGCTGTGGTTCCCAAAGGTGGTGCAAGTGTACAAGCCCGAGTCCGCCAACTCCACACCCTCGATCTCAAGCTTGCCATCCCTTAAGCGTGTGTGCTCTCCATCCACTACCACTGCATGCTCCTTAGTCCAGTTGACAGGGTACTTAGTGTTACAGCTCAGCTCCAGGCGTTCCCCAGGGTAGAGGGTGAAAACCTCTGCTTGGATTTCCACAGGTGGCATATGGATAACTAGGAAACAATACAGATCATAGTGAAAGCTGAGTACCTACTTGTACAAATAAGTCTCAAAGTGAGACACTGTTGGTCTTGAATTTGCAGTCCAGCTAGCAGGGCTCCAGAGTAACAATTTCCACTGGGGGCACCGGTTACAGTGAGTCTTTCAATTTCCAGTTATTAGTGAACGTTGCAGTAGTGCAAACCAATTAAAAATGTTTCTCAAAAAGCCATCTAAAAAAGTCACTAAATGTGAGCATTTTGTTGCAGTCTGGAGCCCCACCATGCGTAAGCAGCAATTCCTAAAAGCATTTTTCTTACTGATGGATCATGCAATGGGTTTGAGTGTTGGCTAATTCTATATTTCTCCTCAGTAGAAACTCCATCCACACTCATCCACACTAATTTCTTCTTGTACTGGCTACTTCCATTAAAGCTACCTGCTAAAAGATGATTCTCAGTGATGTTTCTCATTTCCCCATTTCTTCTGGTTAGTACATTTTTACAGGTTCCTTAAGCAGACTGTGGAATTACAGATACAGTCTAAAATGTTTTTTTTTGTATTATGTTCCTTTCACAAATCAGCACAAACTGGCACTAAACAAGGTACAAAGAGGAGTGGGAGGCCCTAGGGCACAACTGAGCAAGAGAACAAATACAATAGTGTCTTGTTTGAGAAACGGACACCTAAGAGGTCCTCAAGTTGCAGCTTAATAAAATAGCTCCCACAAAACACCTGTCGCAACGTCAACAGGGAAGCGCCAACTCCGGGATGCTGGCCTTCTAGGCAGAATTGCAAAAAAAAGGCCATATCACAGACTGGAAAAATATTGGAAAAGATTAAGATATACACAGACGTTGGACTGAGGAACATTGGGTAAAAAGTTATAGACAGGCAAATCTAAGTTTCAGGTGTGCGGATCAAAGAACCTTTGTGAGATGCAGATCAAATGAGAAATGCTGACACCATCTATCAAGCATGGTCAAGGCAACGTGATTGGGGCGTTTTGGTGGTGGTAAAATGGGAGATTTGTACAGGGTAGAAGGGAACTTGAGGAAAGATGGCTATCACTCCATTTTGCAACACCATGCCATACCCTGAGAAGGGCACTTGATTGGTGCCAAACCTAAGCGACCCCAAGCTTTTGAAGTGTTTTTATATGCGATAAATCAAAGTAGTCAACAACTAAATTAACTGAATATCAAAATAGACTTGTCATAGTTTCATTTCATTTCCAATGTACAGGCAAAACAACAGTACTTGTCACTGGCCAAATACTTACGCCCTTAAAATACCCATCATTTACATTCAGTGCAGGCTTATTGAATGCCCTTGTTTACATTTACGGAGCTGAAAATCAAGCTGCAGTGTCATTCCCACTGCCTTCCTGCCTATCCTCTCCCTTAAATTAAATCCCACTCCGAATTAGTCAAGGTCCAATCCTCAGGCAGGAAAGTAGCTCCATGGAAGAGGAAGGTGGAATTTGATTAGAAGAATGAGAAGGGGGGCTGTGTGACAAGGCTAGACACCTGAACCCTGTTTTCTATGACTACATAGTAGACAGGGGGAAGGGGTAAGCCAATTACGTTGACACATTGTCCATCACAATGGTGTTGCCTTTTTGGTTACAAAGGCACACAGCATCACTAGCTAAACTTGCAAGTCTTACTCTTTGAGGACATTTGTTG
The DNA here is from genome assembly GCA_016801105.1 of Esox niger. Classification (NCBI taxonomy): domain Eukaryota; kingdom Metazoa; phylum Chordata; class Actinopteri; order Esociformes; family Esocidae; genus Esox; species Esox niger. The sequence continues at coordinate 134,050 of JACXGJ010000071.1, read as the reverse complement.
AGCAGATGTTGGATAAGCCTTATAGAACAAAGGGAACTTCCTCTTGAAGATAGGACAGCAGATTCCAATCACAGTGCCAATATTGTTTGGCAAACTCATTTTAATTTGGATCTCATAAAAGTACAGCTATCGAGATGTGGCAATCAATCAAATGTAAATAACCCTAGGCCCACACAATATTTAAAACAGAAATCCACTGTACAAACATACAGTCATTCTCTTGAATTGTAGAGCAATGTATTGTCATTAATACATTTTCAGAGTAGTGGTGGGAAATACGAGACAAAAATGACACCCAAGTTATGTGCTTCTTTCATTTGTTTGGTGTCCTAGGTAAGCATGGTTTGAAAATGTAATTGGCAACCCAATGAAAGAGTTTACTCATGTCCTGTGTTTAAATAATCATGCCTGATATGGACAGCCTTGCCCAATATATCTGACTAACTTTGCCTGTTGCCGTCAGATTAAAGTTTGAATCTCACAGATCCCATGTCACAAAAAAACAGTTGTTGATACATAGCCGTCTGGGAAGGGTTACAACCAAACAGCAGTTTGGGACACTAGAAAACCTTCCCAAGAAAGGCAGTCCTGTCAAAATGTATCCAAAAGCAAAGTGAAATCATCCATGAAGTCACAAAGAACCTAGAACCAAATTCTTGGTTCCTGCAGCTACACTTGTCTCATCTAAGGCGAATTGTCATGACTCCATCAGTAAGACACTTTGCAAATGTTTGATTTGTAGCAGAATACAAAAGCAGAAACCACTGCTCACTAAGATCAGCTTGAATGCTCATCTCAAGTATACTAGAAAATGCATTTAGATGATTCTCAAGGCTTCCGGAACAATGTTTTTAGACAAATGATTCAAACGCATAAATATTTGGGTGGCATATGCCGCGTTAAGTTTGCCAAATACCAAAAAACGTATTCCACAGTATTTACACCCTCATGCCAATGGTCAAGCCTGGTGTTAGTTGTGTCATGGTTGGTAAATACCTTGCAGAGAACCTGCCTTCAGAAAATTCAAGAACAGAATGTTAGGCCATCGGTGAGCTGAAGCACAGCTGGGTCATGCACCAAGATAATGATCCGAAACACACAATCAAGTCAAAATCAAAATTATTCCAGAAAAATAACATTTAAGCATTTAAAAGGCCTAGCCAAAGTCCAGACCTAAACCCCATTTAGATGTTGCAGGAGAACCTCGAAGGTGCAGTAAAAGCCATTCTGCAAAGAGTGGGTCAAAATGTCTCCACAACGGTGAGAGACTGATTCATTACTACAGGAAGCGTTTGCCAATAGTCATTGCTGCAAAAGGTTTGAGTCTAAGGAGAAACATTTTCCACATGGGGACAAAGAGTGTCAAATAAATGAAAAATCAACATCTTGTTTCTTTCAATGAGTTGGCTTTAATCTAATATTAGGTTTTGGATAAAGATCTGATAACATTTATTTATCTCCAAAACAAATACAAGCAAAAACCTTTTCAGAGAACTGTAACTGTTGCTGTAAATTCCCATGTCCTACAAATAAAATCAAATTAACTGTGTTTCCATCACATTTTCTATTTTGTCACAGAAACTGTATATAGCAATGTGTCCCCTGTGGCTTTGCTACTGGAGCTCAAGTCAACAGTGTGCAGAAAGTGCTGGTCGAACAGAGTCAATTATAAGTTTATTATGAATGAGACCAAGATTTAATTTGAAATGGTAGCCAAGGACCCATTATTTCATAAGAGTAAGACTATGAATTCACTGGAAAGGAGAACCAAGCTCATCACTGTGCACCTTGCCCATTCCCAAGTTCATAACTTATTTCATAGTGGGTCACAGGGTAAGGAAAATGACACCAGTAATTCCAAGTGTACTTTCATATGATGGTTACAATGACATCAGTGAATAAAATCATTTTCTTAGTCATTTTTCATCAAATTATATTTATAGATAAAAAGTTCCATGCTTGAACAAATTACATCTAACACTGGCACAAACTCATTTTCCACATGTTTTTACTACTTTGTTACAACTACCCATTAGTGTACCTAGATTCTAGTAGATCCTTGATGTAGGATTAATATCCATATATTCCAACCCCAATGATTGGGAGAAAATCCCCAGAAATCTAAAGACTGCTTAGTTGTGAAGCAATGTTCTTCAGGTGGATGTTAAAAGTTTTGGTGTTGTGTAATCTTGAACCTATACGGTTCTTGTTTCCAAAGGCTGCTACTTGGGGTATTCATTAAAAAAAAGTGAACACACAATAGTACACTGTTACTTGTAACATATACTAGGCTCGTCCTCCAACCAGGGAGCACACCCATATACTACACCCTCAGGACAACATTAGCAAAGCTGATCACAGTAATCCCTCTCTCAATCTCAACAAAGGCCTCTCAACAATACCGGGGAAGAGGGAGTATGAGAGCAAGAGTGTGTGCACAAGAGAAAGAGGGGAGGAGCAAGTGAGTGCCTGCAGCGGCAGGTTCTAGTGCCAGTTGCCATGGTGACCCCAGTTGGGCCTAGTAAAGGTATTTCCTGGATCACAGATGTCTGACAGGCCCTTAATCCAAGCAGAAAAGGGGCCAGGGGGTAGGATCAACTTTCCCCTTAAAAACAAAACAAATGTAGACTCGGGCTATAACATCCCGGCTCCAACACAGTGTGGGGTCATGTTCACGCTTGTATGATTTTTATCTTGTCCTCGTCCCTTTAAGACTATCAAGCTGATAATTTAGCTGTAGTCACCCCATAAGTATCCCATACAAGCTGGATACATTTATTTGTCACTTTGTTGTGGAGCAAAGTCAATCACAGCTAGGATGACAAATGGGAACAGTTGCTGCATTAACATCACTAAGCAAACATCCTTTTTGTGCATAACTTTATTTTATCCTTTTTTCCAAATGAGAATTAAGTGGCTAGCATTCCTATGAACGACAGAGTTAACATCTATGTCAAACAATTTGGCTAAATTACATAAGTGGCAAACTGTGTTCCAATGGCACTAAATACTACTCGGAACATCCTGTACAGTTTAGTAAAAGCTAAATGCTGTCATCTGTTCATCTATCAATTCCTGACATTTACTCATTATGGTAAAGCATGTGCCCTCAGATAACTATACCAAACTCAAAATTAGATGTGAACATACAAGCAAAGTAGTTAGATTTACATGAGGAAGCTGTGGCTTTGTTAATCATTCTGCTTCAGTGATTGGATTAAAGACCATATTTTCAGAAAGCAATCCAGCTGGAATAGTTCTGCTCACATTCTTTTTACTTCCAACCATTTGGAAATATTGATTGACATCCCAGAAAATCTCATTAATTACACAAAAACATGAAAGAGAACCTGTAGAGTAAGCACACAGCACAGGGTTCCAAACAAACAAGGTATCAGTCTGGGGGCAGAACGGACCAGAACAAACTGGCGTCAGTCTATAGAATCTTTGCTGAATTCCAGATAGGAAGCAATATGCCGCGTGAATGATTGTTGGGATTTCCTGCTCTTTCCTGCTCCAAAGGGATGGTCGAGTGCAACACAGAGACAAGTTAAAGCAGGACGATGGCATGAGCAGACAATATTCCCGGTGGCCAGACTCCCACCCACTGATTGGACCCCTGACACACAGTGTTAAGGGATAGTTGATCATTACAATAGACAAAAATAAAAAAAGAGACTTGATAGAACAACACACGGTCTTGTAGGAAACACAAAAATGTACATGGGAGGAATGACCTTTGCTGAACATTTTAATAGCCTTGTAGAAAATAATGATAAATATTGCTAATGTTCACAAAGTTGTCTGTGCTCGACTGGTTGCCTTTTTCCTCATGGCTGTAGCTCACATATCTGGCAGCTGTGATTTCACATAAAAAAAGTACTCCAAGAATAAAAAAGGACGATGATGTGATTGTTTTCTATATCTTGATTAAACAGAGAAGAGGGGGCCCTGGATAGCACCTGGCCATTTTGAGATTAAACACTGAGCGGAGAGGATTTTGTTCCTACACTTCAAGCCAAATATGCATAAGGTGCAGTGGAATAAAATGTGAAAACTTGATCCACATTAGCTCAAATTAGTCAAAATTCAAAAGGCTTTGGCTTATTCTGAATAATTTGTGATATTGTCTCTCCCACTAAGGGAGTTGTATGGTTATTGTGATTAATATTCACAACGTCAATAGCCTGGGGAAAAAGATAGGTGAACAGAGACAACGCATTCAGTTTCTTACTGCAATAAATCCCCAGGTATGTCATCCTAGCTGTAAGAAAATACACTTTTCTCATAAACCCGTTTTAGCTGAGGAGGGGCTCCAAGTGGACTCATGGGTGTTTCTCATTCTTTTTCGGCGGCTCAATTATAGTTTTCCTGGCAGTAAGCACTTCCTTCTGTGGCAAAGAAATACCTTTTCATGACAGAGTAGAAGACAAGAGGCACATAGACATCTAGCTAGGTAGTGGAGCATTACCTCTCCTCTCTGTTTCAGTGGTGGGATAAACACAGCCCTGTCTAGTTTATTTTACAGCTTACAGACCAAGAGACCCTCTTTCATAATCACTCCAAGTGTAAGGCAAGCTTTTGCAACAACTATTCCTTTTGCAACAACTTACTTCTGACTCCAGAGTGTAAACATCCAGAGCTATCAACTAACAAGTCCAGGCAGCCATAATGCTATTGGAAATAAGCCAAAACACACAAATTCAGTGGCTACTCCTTTAACCATTTGAGCTCATGAAATTATTAGGTTCCTTACCTACAACTTAGTTGTGAGGAAGATACTTTAAAATGTATAACTTGAGTCACGATTTTGAGGACTCGTGATTTGACTCAGGTTAGATCATTTGTAACATAAACTCTCCTTCTACTAATGGCATTTGGACTCCCTTCCAGGGACCAACCAGGAGTAACCCTGCATAGATTCAGAGGGAAGCGAGGAATGGGATGCAGGGTGATATACTGTTTGCTAAAGTTTTTATTGATAGTGTGAATATAGTCAGCTAGCAAACCTCTGCTTGGGACTGACCACTGAGATCATATCAAATTTGTTAAGTTTAGGGTTATACTGCCTCATATTTCATGAATGGGATATTATGGTAGCCATTTGGTTAAGCAGAAACCCATCCCTGTCAAATTGGGATTCATTGCCTTAAGTTCTGTAACACATGTCTGTTTAAAGAGACCCTCAAAACATAAATGCTCTGCTTGCAACAATATAACTATTGTTATAACAACTATGAGCATTTACTTGTTTAAGTTCTATATTGTTTCCAGACATGTATGTACAGCAGTGGGCTGACAGCAATGAAGGTCTGAATGCAATGTTGATATATTGGCAGGCAATTAGAAAAAAGTATGGCATTACCACAGCCAGTTGCCTGACTGCCAATCTCTTTAGCTTACATTCCAATCCCTGCACTCAATGTCGAGCCATTTTGAAATATGAACATAATTTTATTAATGAGCTTGAAGAGAACAGACGATTTGATCCAGATTGGATTTAATTTCAACTCACAATATAACAGTGCTAAACAGTGAAGGAATGTTTTCATTTCAGCCACCAGCTGATTCTTTTTGCAGGAATTATGGACAATTGACCAGATTCTAATCTTGACCAGCCTTTTGACACAGTGATCTTGAGGCCCTACATGTCATCTTAAGATACAGACATAAAAAGCATATTAATTATTTGAAGGATCTGGGATAAGAGCCAGTGAAAAATAATGATGAGACCTTTGAGACTCAAAATCATGATTTAGGAGATTCACTGTAGACAATAAAAGTGTGCATGGCAGGGAAGCCCTTACCTTCATCAGGGATGGCAGGCCGGGCCTGGCTTGGTAGAATGTGTGCAAGCAAGGCCAGAAACACAAGCATACTTTGCACTGCCAACATCCTTTGGGGGGTGCTACAGCTGTTGACTGCTCTGGGAATGGAAGTCCATCGAGACCTTTGGGGCCTCAGCACTGAGCCATTCACTGTGCCAAACTGGAGAAACAAAAAAACATCAAGGTCAAACAGTCAGTTGCCATGTCAAAAAAGACATTTGGATTTGACTCGGCATTAAAACACACCAGACCGGACCATTGACTGAGAGCATGCAGAGCAAGTCTAGCCCAGATTAGGTGTTCACAACATTTTCCCCAGGTGCACTTTTGATTAATCAATTTTTAAGGAGCTTAGTGGTTCACATATATGTTCCTGGGGTGATAAAAAAACACCAAGTTGGCATAATATAGTTTCATGAACTGTACATCATTAGTAAAATACCTTAGGAGTAGAGAGTCAAAAGGTTTCACTGTAATACTCTTACAGCTAGCAGGTTATTACATGAAATGTATGACAAGTCTGTCATCTTTGCTGCCCTAGACACAGAGGAGAATACACTAGTCTTAGAAGAATGATTAGGATACAAAAAAGTGAATTCCTATAGGGATTTGTGAAAGACAAGAGATAAACAGCTAGGCAGTGCTCATGTCAAAGCCAGGGGATGGGTATTCCAAACAGAGGTGAATCCCCTTGGCAGTGGATGGCATACTGAAACTGAATGTTTTTTTTTAATGGGCATGCAGGCACATCTGCTTAACCAATCACCCTGAAGCATCTGGCCATGGAGGTTAACTTGTCCCTCACCCACATAATCCCCTTGAGGAATTTGTTAAAGACTCCAAAAACTAGGCTTTTATGTGACACCTCGGTAGAGAGGCCATCAAAAGATAATTTCCACACTCAGATTTATCACAGTGGGTTTTGGCACCAAACCCCACAAAAAAAAAAAAACTACCATTTGTTTTCAGGCATGTCAAGTTGTCAAAAAGAAATGCTTATTACTCGGTGCTTGCATGATAAACCTGAGAACAATAACTTTAGAATAACACAATTTAGTCTTCAGATAATACTAAATTACTTTTATATTACTTTTATACTTGTATATAATACTAAACTTTTGAAGAAGTTTCCCAAAACTAAAGTAACTGCTACTGCATACAACAACGTATTAAACAGTATTTTGCTTCCCCTACAGAGTTTGAATGCATTCTAGACAACATTCCTAATACTCACACCTGGTTAATCTCAAGGTGACAGAAGAGGTGGCTCATATTACTATAACTGTCTCACAACATATATGGGCAATTTTCAGCAAAAACTTCAACCAAAACATCTCCCCCCTTTTTACTATTTCTTGTGTCGTTGGGGGGGAAAATGCAATGGTCTCTTCCTTTTCTCCACTCATCTTTGATCACATGAGGTTCAAAATGCATTTCACAAGCAGTCTAAATTGTTGTATTGATATATGCTCAGCTCTGTGAGCTTCCTTCTGTCTGGCAGCTGAAGTAAATAGTTGCAGCCTGATCATGCACTGACTCACTGCTTACGGGACTGTGATGACCACGCTCCTTTATCCCCCTGAACTCTCTGATCCAACTCAGCTGCCGGAAAAACAGAGTCATTCTTGAAAGTGAAATTGAATTTATTTAGGTGAGAGTACAAGGAACCATTACAGTGGAGAACATGAGGACCTTTAGGCAATGCCTATAACAATTATTAAAACATTCCCGGATTACAAAGGGTATAATTACGTAGGGCAAAATACACTGTAGGACAGTAGTTTGGCTTGTTCAGTATGATATTTTACATTAGAGCACATTTACTTCACAAAATTAAATTGCACTCTACTACACTGTACTTAATTAATCTACTTTGCTGTGTTTTCTCTACTTGTGTACTCTTGGGTTGTGCTGTGAAATCCAAACTTAACTCAAGTTAATCACATTTTCTACAGAAACCTTTAATCTTAATTCAGAGGAAATTCTTGAAGTTAGTTGCATAAATGTTATGTTCTCCCAAATGATAAATTGCATTGCATGGTATAACGACAAAAAATTATAACATGTATGCCGTTTGTATTTTTCCGTCAAAAACCACAAGTCATGTATAATGATTTATTTCTTACAATTTGTCTGGATATTCTCAATGTAAACTACGCTATTCACTTTTGGTTAACCAGCATCAAACAGCTATTAATAAACAAAGCTTATTTGTTGAAATGTAATTCTCAGCAATTTTGACATTATTCCCTACATGCACTATACTCAGTCTTCGTGTTAAACACATGTGCTTAGCATAATGTAACTAGTGCTAATTTCAATGTGCCACAAAAAGAGTAGTGCTCCATTCTGAATAACTTCAATGCACCTTGACATTCCCTCATTCAGCCCCAATAATGAACCCACTTAGATTCTTTTCTTTCTCAATCTTGATCCAAAATCTAGGTCACATTGGCCTACTCAGCATTTTTGGCAGAGAGCATGACAGGATGTTAATGGCTTAATTGTACAACAAAAATTACAATAAAGTAAATCTTGTGAAATAATGTATTTAAAGGCAAATGTACTTTGTGAAATACAAGCTGGTCATTTTAGAACTAAATTAGTGCAGTGGTTCTCATCTCCAGGCCTCGGGACCCAAAGTACTGCTGGTTTTCATACCAGCCCTCTCAATATTGACTAATTAGACCAAGGATGCCAGGTGAATGCAAATAACTATAAAACTGAATTAGTGTGCATTCAATCGTCTGCGGTATGATAATGGGCTAATTGAATGCAATTTAGAAGGGCAGAAATAAGAATCTTTGTATATTCTATTAATTATTTTGCTGAGTTAGTGTTTTGGTCATCAAATAACTTTTAAAACCACTCATTGTACAGTACATTGAGTTGTACATTTTGTTAAACTTTATTCAACCTTTGGGTATGTTGGGGATCTGTGAATCTCAAACATGATTTTAGGCTGGGGAAAGTTTTCCCAGGAGTGTGTACGAACAAAACACCCTGGTTGAAGAAGTAGTGTGAGAAGAATCACTCACAGCATTCTGGGCTAGATGTACTTTGGGGAAACATCTCAATATTTGACTATCCCACACCTGCCTTACAGTTGTTGTGCCCAGGCAAGGGAATAATTGGACATCCCAAAATTGGGAGGAGAGAAATAGTGAGGACAAATCTCTGTACCGACAACTGAGAAGAGAGGCCCCATAATAGTGTAGCAGTAAAATCATTGCAAGACCAGTGTTTGAAACCTGCTTGCGGAACAGCTAAGGTTGCTACTGAGGGCGGTGTAATTTGCCCAGCAGGGTCGTTTTTCTGAGACAGAAGACATCTTTCTTTTACATTCTACCCAGGAAGGTAGACAGCCTTATGTAGTACCAATAAGGTGTGCCAGGCAGTAGCTGACAAGCATGAGGGTGTAGCTAGAAATGAGCCTTGATATACAGGATCTAGTATTACAGAAAATCTGATACTTGCTAACACGACACATCTGGCGAGTGTTGTGTTCAATGCTTTTGATGCCATTTTGCTACAGAAGAAAACGTTTGTCTATGAAGTGCAGTTGCTACAGCTTGAATGGCACGCTGGTAAATGGTAAATGTTGCAGAAAGGCTTTCTGTGATCCCTCTGCTTTTGGCAAGTGGCAGCCACAGAAAAGAACCATTGAAAGCAGTTCAATGTAATCCTCACAGATGTGTGAGGCTCTCTGATATGTCCATTTCATTGCTGATCCCTCCAAGGAAACCTGATGCCACCATAAGCAGGTAAAATATGCTAATGTATTTATTACCTGGATATGGGTAAAAAAACAACTGTCGACAATAAGGTAATTGCACTCTCACCCTCTGATACATGGTGGAATTTTCACAATTTTATGAGCCCTTTAAGTTGTGCTAGAAAAAGCGAAGAGCATTGTGAACCTGTGTGGCCCTCCAAAACAAACTTTGTATCACAAAAATTAAAGAGACCGACACGCATTAACATTGTACATTCACCCTACGTTTTTGTGACCACTTCCGATGAGGACCAGCAACTACAAGAATGGAGACAGGTGGTACAAGGGGACACTAAACATATCAGCAAACAGGGCAAAGTGTGTTGCTATGGATGTGCGTAACAACCTCAAGGCCTACTTCCTCACAACAGCTGGTCAAGCAGCTTTCAAGGATGCTACTATCACGTGTGGCCTACAGAGACTGACCACACAGTACGTTGGAAGAGTTGTTTGGAAAACACATTCACCAAAGTCCCATTTCCACTGGGAGATAACTGTCATGTTGTAAGCGGCACATTTTAACAAAGTCTGTACAATGAGTCATCTATGATGATTTTATCCCTCTGATGGGAACATATCATAGAATAGAACCTAAATGTTTTCAGTTTTTGAAACAGTATCAATAAACCAGCTAGTTTGTGGTGATTTTTTTTTATCTAGGAAGTGAAGGCATACCATCATTCACACCTGATGTGTCAATGCATGCCTATACTGTAAAGGCTACAAAAAGCTTGCTATTGTCTGAATGGGTCATTATTTGTACTCAAAATATTAATCACACACAGACACACCTAGCCAAAATACATTTCACACAATAGTCAAAACGGTAACATCCCTAAAGCCCAGCAAATGGTGATATCAAATCTCTGAAGACCTACAAGCTTAGTTATTAAAGGTTTGGTTCTAAATTACTCATCAGACAGTACAATATTTAGGGTAACATTCAAAAGTATTAGTTTATGGATAATTTTCACAACACAGCAAATAGCCTAACAACTTTTTTTGTTGAAATTCCAAGTGAAGCTATACTCACAATAACTAAAAAGGCTGCGCTTATTTCAAATTCAACTTGATAATTTATCAAAGTGATGTGCAGACAGTATGTCAAAGCAATATTTGTTCTATGGTTTCAATGTACTCCATTACCAGTCTTGCAATTTTCAGTGCTGTGTAATCAATGGTACTCCCATGGTATGAGGATGGGATGGGCCCGACACACTGCAGTGCTTGTTTATAGTAGGATGACATCCCTGCCAGCTTCGCAGTGGTTGGTAGTGTGAGGGTTTTATAGAGCAGAACTTCATGGACAACTATGCAAAACAAATTTGCGCAATGCCACAAAGTTAAAATACTAACTCCAAAAAAAGTTCTTTACTAGACTTACCACCCATCCATTTCTCCCTCCATCCATTTCCTTCCACATTCCATCCATCAGCCAAACAACAGTTTAAAATTGTGCTACACTGCGGTTGGCTTCCACAAGGCAATGGCACTTTGCGTTTAGAGAAGGACATGAAGGCGTAACCCTGTGTCTGCCTTTCCATTACACCAGAAGCCAGCTGCAGAGGATACTTCTGCATGTGGATACTTCTGCATGTTGGAGACTTAATCCATTAGGTGGGAGCTATTAAACACTGGGACACAGTGATGCCACCACTCACATAACTGTTATGGGGTACAGACAGGCAGACATTGGAGAGAGGGGCCTGGACAAATGAGGAGTCCAGGAGGTTACAAACCACCTGTAGATTGAGCCTATGGGCTCAGTCCTTCATCTGGATGGTCTGAAATCTCCCTCCAACACCTACAAGCAGATAGTAATCCAGCACACACGCCACAAGGTTTTCAGATGTTTGAAATAAACACACAAATTATGATAATTCAGGCAACTGAATCTAATCTAAATGTATATTTTCTCAATTTCAATTGCTCATTTTAAACTAAGGTTGGCTAAAAATATGATCACAAACACACAAAAAGAAGGACTCAGCTGCACAAGAAGACTACATATCATATTTGGAATATATGAGCCCGTCTGACAATGTTTCACGTAGTGACAAAGCCAATCCAGCTGCCACACAATCAGCTCCCCCATTTCTTGTCTTTTACCTTCTTCAAATTTCAAACCATCTGTACTGCACATCTTCTCGGGTAGCTAACAAATCACTTGAAATAAGAGTGGGTGCAATGGTTAGCTAATGTCAGCCTCGAACAGAAAAGCTAACATAAATTAGTAAGTTGTATAAAATTAGTTTGACACAGCCACCTACAGTAGATCACTCACAAGCTAGATTTATACCAGAATGTACTAGAGAACAACTGGTATACTGCAAATCCAGGGGCACTCACTGATGTTGACTGAAATGTTTTCAGCTATTCCAACATTACTATTCTCGCTGTGAAAATAATCAGCAAAAAGCCAGTAACCTTGAAGCTAGCTCATGGTCTACTCTTAAAAAATTAAACATGACTATATTGCATGTGTTGCATCATTGACTAAAATTGTATTCCTGTTCCAGATATTAGTAAGGCTTTATTTATTAATAATGTGTCCAGCCATGCTGGCAATAAGAAAGCTAGCTAGAAACAAATATTTTGCTCTGATAACACACCATCTCTTTTTACTAACTGGCAAAGCTAGTTAAAAAAAAGCTGGTGAAAGGATATTCAAAGGCATAACAGCCAGTTTTCTGGTTAATATTTTGAAGACTCATTTCGACAACAAGCCATTTAATTTATAGAGTACCTGCTAGCGGCTGCTGATTTGACAAGCTGAAATTGTGTGCGCGCACGCACGCACCTAACCTCATGGGGACCAGAAAATGGAAATTGCAGGCTCCCTTGCCCTAACCTTAACCCTAAACCTAACCTTGACCTCAATATAGTAACATTTATGCCTAAACTTTACCTAGGTGGAATGCCTAACCTTTAACTTAAACTTTACCAACAATGCCTGGACCTTAAAGAAACCTTGATTCTAACTCTAAAATGAATTGTACGTTTGACCCTAAACCTAAACCTGGAGCCAGAAATTGACTTTTGCCTCATGGGGACCGGCAAAAGGTCCCCATGAGTCCAATTTCTTGTGGACGCACACGCACGTCAGGTACGATGAATGTAATATGGAAAGTATTGTAACAATATTTGAATGCAGGATGTGTGCACTGAGACTCAGCCAGCTGGAGAATATGCATTGCTGTTTCATCTTTTGTTCATTTTTTTATCCTTGCTGCACATCAGTGAATTACACATGTTTGATATGCTAGAAAATGTAATCGGCATTTAGCATTTAATTCACAGCAACAAAGACGGCATAACATTTAGAAAGTTAGTAATGATTACAGCAGGTAAAACAATTTTAATATAAACAGACAATGTTAATGTCATGGCTTCACTATACAACTGTTTTGGATCAATTTCTTTGTTGGATCATTTCTTGACAGGTAGTTCAAGTACCCAATTGGCTCATTTACAATTTTGACCTAGAAGCTGTCTCTACAAAATAAAACTGATCACCTATTTAAAAAAAGTATCCATATTCCATATTGGTTATTCTATACACAAGGAACAAGACTTCCATTGCAAAACACTGTTGCACCACCCCTAGAAGCCTGACCAATGGTCCTTGAGCAGTCTGGTTTTTACCCAGAAAAAGCGATAGACACTTTAATGGTTTGCAGGTGGGTGGCAAAGGCAACATAACTGTCCCCGTTACAGAAATGTCTAAAATCTGTGCAAACAGAGTACAGGGATTCAAAACATATGCAAACAATATATAAAAAATGATAAATAATTTCTAAAATAAAAATGTCACCTTACAATTTTTTTTTTAAGTGTCAGTGTTTTAAAATGAAAGCTCAAACAACTACATTTCAACTGACTATTCTTAAGTCAGTATTATGAAAGCATTAGTAAGCAGTCTAAAATATTTTGCCGATATTATCACACTTCTCAGGTGTTTCCACCTAGTGATCCAAAGCTCAATAACATTTAATATCCAACCCCACAGTTTACCATCTATCTGGTAATCAGACCTGAATATATCCATGGAGACTACTAAAACCCATGTACAACATACAGCAGAGCACTGCAGAACAGCACCAGCTAAAGTTCTAAATAAATTTGAAGTATTTTCATATTTCATTACCCACAAGTGCTGCAAACATGGACAATAAATGTAAAATGCTCATCTTATCAACAGTTTGGATTCAGTATCATGTTAGGTGAACTGATGTTTTCTTAGCTGTCAAATCATTTCCCCATTATCTTCAAACAGTTCCCTTTCAATATCTATTACGATGTCAATTTCACATTTATTCCATATTATTTAATTTAGTTCTATACATATAGGTCACAATCCACAAGCGTAGGGAATTTATCAGCTAGGATACTGCGTTTCATTGGTAAATGTTACAAAATTCTAGTATCCTAAACAAAACATGCATAGAAACAGGTCAAAGACAGCAAACAAAAACTTTACGAAGGTACATCTATTCTTCATAAAGAATCGGATTAGCCTATTTCATATGGCATTGTAAGAAGCTAAAAAAGTTTGCTTGCGGTGTTCCTCTGAGGAAGATTTTTCCTCCTCGCAATACATAGAGACCTTGTGAATGGGAGTGGGATCGGTGAGTGTATCATGTTACATAAAGGTGTTTGGGGCTTCAAATAATAAAATCAACATACATACAAAGATGTACACACTTTCAGTAGCAACTTGGTCACTTTCACTCATACGGCATTGCAACTTTTTTGCTTTAAGGCTGCTCAAATGCATCTCTACCACATGGCAAAAAAGTAATTAAAAATCTCTGGAAAAGGTTGGAATTGAAAGATCAAAAATATTATAAAGGCGGCTAACACTTCACATTGAGGGAAGGGAATTTGAATCCTGATATAGGCACAAGCTAAGCGGGAAAACCACAAAAGAAATTCAAAAAAACATTACTGAGAACAAATCTTATCTATTCTAAAAATTCCAAGCGTTTGATGAGGTGACTGAGCATCCATAGATGGTAATTGCCCCACCTACTCCACATGCTCGTCCTAAACAATTTAGCACATGATAAAATTTACATCACAAGTTTAGTTTATTGTCAATACAATTTACTCTGGGAAAAACCTCTACAAATATCAAAGGTTTCTGTAAAATAAAATTTGAAAGTGAAAAGATAGCCGAGTGTAAAATAGTAGCCTATTATTACTTTCAACTAAGATTACGATTTTTTTCTATGTATTTTCAGTGTCTCTCGTGAAGCATATTATGAATAACCAACATTGCTCTAAGTAATGTTAGATACATGAAAGTTGCCGTTTTCTATCGGGACATGTTCATAATTTCACCTCCCCCCAAAAAAATTACTTACCTTCTTGAGTGGCGAAGAAACAGCCAGTGTAGAAAAATGTCGGATTCAGAGTCCGTGATTTGATGTTTAAACTTTTCAAAAGATTTCCAAAGTAGTTTCTTGTACGCGAGCCTGTTAAGATGCTTCGAAAGCAATCGATACTTTCACAACATGTTTGCTTTTTCAGTTAACTCTCAGTTATACTTCCCCAAACGAAAACAATGAGTAATAGTCATCAAAAGCAACCTTGCGGTGGAGAAGAGCGTGCCGCAATTCCACACCGTAGACATCCAACGTCACTGTAGTAGGTGAAAACGCATGGGGGGGATATAGAATAGACCCACATCAGTTAATATGATGTGATTAATTCGACTTCTACCGTTCAGAAGAAATTATTGAATATAAATATTTTTAAAGAGGACATAATTGAGTTTCGTTCGTTGTTTTTCATGAGTCCATTAGTCAAACCGACTCCGATGCCCAAAAGTTCCTTTAGAAGGCTTTAAATGTCCGGAAGAGTCGAAAGTAACGTTATTCGTTCAATTGTATAATCACGTCTATATGTCTCTCGACTCAATCAACGACCACTCCCGGGCAAATAACTGCATACAGTGCAGACTACGAGATTCCGGACTCGTGGAAGCCTTCCCTACCATCGCTGCGAATCACTCAGATTAAACCTGGCCCCTCCTGCCATCCGAACCACCTCATACCCCGCAGTTATAACACAAAAAACCCAGACGTCCGTCTTAGGCACGCCCCCATACTTTTTGGGTCCGGGCGGGGCCTCTCTGGTCTATTCATTGCCCCCGCCCAGCGTAGCGTGCCCCACTGCAAGACATCTAATTGGCCCATGTATTTGGGGTGATAGCAAGGCAAAGCATACAGGAGGGAATCTGCTAAACGCTTTTCCCTTACAGAAAATACAAACCTTTGAATAATGTCTTACTTTTGATCAACAGAATGGTGTGTCCTGCCTAGATTAAAAAAAATGTAATATGGCCGCGATTCTAGTGTTTTTGACATCTAAAAATCTTGTCACCCATCAACTGCATAGGTTGATACCTGACTTCAATCAGTTACAGTGCCGCAAAAAAGTATTTAGTCAGCCATCAATTGTGCAAGTTCTCCCACCTAAAAAGGTAAGAGGCCTGTACTTTTCATAATAGGTACATTTCAACTATGAGAGACAAAATGAGGAAAAAAAAACAGAGAATCACAGATTTTTTATGAATTTATTGGTAAATTCCTCGGTAAAATAAGTATTTGGTCACCTACAAACAAGCAAGATTTCTGGCTCTCACAGACCTGTAACTTCTTCATTAAGAGGTTCATCTGTCCTCCACCCATTACCTGTATTAATGGCTCCTGTTTGAACTTGTTATCAGTATAAAAGACACCTGTCCACAACCTCAAACAGTCACACTTCAATATCTACTATGGCCAAGACCAAAGAGCTGTCAAAGGACACCAGAAACAAAATTGTAGACCTGCACCAGGCTGGGAAGACTGAACCTACAATAGGTATGCAGCTTGGTGTGAAGAAATCAACTGTGGGAGCAATTATAAGAAAATGGAAGACATACAAGACCACTGATAATCTCCCTCGATCCGGGGCTCCATGCAAGATCTCACCCCGTGGGGTCAAAATGATCACAAGAACGGTGAGCAAAAATCCCAGAAACACAGGGGGGACCTAGTGAATGACCTGCAGAGAGCTGGGACCAAAATAACAAAGGCTACCATCAGTAACACACTACGCCCGCCAGGGACTCAAATCCTGCAGTGCCAGACGTGTCCCCCTGCTTAAGCCAGTACATGTCCAGGCCCGTCTGAGGTTTGCTAGAGAGCATTTGGATGATCCAGAAGAGGATTGGGAGGATATCATATGGTCAGATGAAACCAAAATATAACTTTTTGGTAAAAACTCAACTCGTCGTGGGGGTGGAAACATCATGCTTTGGGGCTGTTTTTCTGCAAAGGGACCAGGACGACTGATCTGTGTAAAGGAAAGAATGAATAGGACCATGTATCATGAGATTTTGAGTGAAAACCTCCTTCCATCAGCAAGGGCATTGAAGATGAAACGTGGCTGGGTCTTTCAGCATGACAATGATGCCAAACACACCGCCCGGGCAACGAAGGAGTGGCTTCGTAAGAAGCATTTCAAGGTCCTGGAGTGGCCTAGCCAGTCTCCAGATCTCAACCCCATAGAAAATCTTTGGAGGGAGTTTAAAGTCCGTGTTGCCCTGCGACAGCCCGAAAACATCATTGCTCTAGAGGAGATATGCATAGAGGAATGGGCCAAAATACCAGCAACAGTGTGTGAAAACCTTGTGAAGTCTTACAGAAAACGTTTGACCTATGTCATTGCCAACAAAGGGTATATAACAAGTATTGAGATTAACTTTTGTTATTGACCAAATACTTATTTTCCACCATAATTTACCAATAAATTCATTAAAAATCCTACAATGTGATTTTCTGGATTCTATTTCTTATTTTGTCTCTCATAGTTGAAGTGCGCCTATGATGCAAATTACAGGCCTCTCTCATCTTTTTAATTTGGAGAACTTGCACAATTTGTGCCTGACTACTTTTTTGCCCCACTGTATATGGTAATCTGTTATGCGCATGATTTCATCCTGGTAAGTTAATCAAGCTGAAAGTCCAACACAGCCCTCAATGGCAATGTCCATGCTGAAAATGCATCTATCCTGCAGCTATACCCATTAATAACCACAGTTTTCAGCATACTGTTTGCATAATGGGATTGAAGTTGCACATGCATTATGGTTATATATGCACACTCGACCACACAATGCACAGAGTAAAACAAGGTCCACTAAACAAAATTTCTAGTGCAGTTATGAATTTTTATAACATAAATGTTATAAAAATTATGATGTTCTTTTGAATCCTCAGTGTTGATGATTTGGATTTCACCAACTCCAAAATCATGGTTTTATCCTAGCTGGCAAAAGGAAAACAACTCTCATCAACTCAGGCCTGATTGTGCTGTATGTAGTTAGTCCCATGCAATAGTCATAAGCTGTCAGACAAAATTGTTTAAAGCCATTTATCTGTGCAGTGTGTACATTAGGTAAACAAGGCACATTTTCTCTCCCAATTACTCTTGATATGTTAAAAGGCCACTGAATAGGGGGTATTAGGGAAAAGTAGGCTACGCAAATGAGAAATCAATGTAAATCATTTGGGGGTGACCAAAAAAAACAGTGTAGGACTGATGGTCAAAGAAATTAGCCGAAACCTCAGCTTCTCTTTTTATATTGCTTCTTTTCTTGATTTTAATGACACAAGGTCAGCTGTTACAATCAAGGTTTAGAGAGAGAAGGGGGGAAATACAAATTCAATTTTCAAAAGGAGGTTTGCAATTCCCGTCTAAGAGGAACTTTTCATTACAGCCAAAAAAATGGGTGACTGGCACAATTGCATTGAACGCAGCTAACATAAGCAGAAGGGGAGAACATGATTCTATTACAGCCCCAAGCAACAAGTGCACACATTTTAATAACCTCTATGAAGCCAGTGCATGGGTTCTGGCAGCACAGAATAGCTCTAGACCTCTCCTAACGCCAGTGAACCCTCCTCCAGCATTCTTTGCTCCACATAACAGGGAGGTATTGGTTTGTGTGATCAGAGCTGGTCTCCTTGAACTGCGAAGTGGCACTTGTTTTACAGGGGACAGGGAGTGAGATAATTATTCCCACAGGTGCCGTGGGTCAAACATAATTGCCTTTGGGGTTATAGAGCTGCTGCTGTATCCCAAGCACCACACAGTCACTGATCCTTTACATGATGTAGTGGCAGCAAAAAAGCATGTAGGCTTTGAATAACCCTACATCTGACCGTAGTTTAAATAACGTGAGTAGGGGCATATAATATGATCATATTTATATAACAACTGAAATCTATGATTTTCTGGTGAATATTTGCTATGTTTCCTTACTCTGCTTGAGACGCACATGCATGTTAAACCATGGTAATAACAAGCTAATCCTGCATGTCACGTTTAAAACCACTGACAGGAAATGGATGCTGAACATTTGAGGTCATCAGCACTAAAGAGCTGCTTTGATCAAACATAAAAGCCACTGGTCTCTCTCTCTCTGATCAATCACATGTTGTATTTAAAGACTTCACATGGCATTGGATGACATGTGACCTCAACCCTGTCAAATTTACTTTGCAACACATGGCTAATAATTGAAGTTCTCCTAATGTTACATGTATTATCACATGCATCCCAGTTTGGATGTCTCTCTCACACAAAATTTAAACAAAATCTCAGATCAAAAAGAAAAGCCGAACACTCTATTCTATATAATTATACATTTATTATTATTTTATAATAGACCAGATAACAATTATTTTTTAATCTACTTCATTTATAATGTTAATGAACACTGAACCCCCCAATAAAAATCCATAAAATTACGTGAAATTATAATTAAATGTACAAATCTGTTTCCAAACAAAATGTTGGGACCCTGTGTAAAATGTAAAGAAAAACAGAATGCAATTATGTGCAAATCATTTAGACCCTATTGTCAATAGAAAATAATATCAAGACAACTGCATTTTATTTATTAGCATTTTACGCAGTGTCCCAACTTTTTAGTAAATGGGGTTGTGTTTGTTGTGCCCTCCATAATTATTGAGGCAGTAAAGTCAAAAGTTGAGAACCAATATCATTTGTTTTTGTCCATTGTGTGCATTGATCAGTTAAACAATTTAAAGCTGTGATTTGTTCTTTCTTTCCCAAATCTGCCTGTTGTGTGTTTAAAGTTTGCTCTTCCTCAAATATGAATAAATATCAGATAGATATTTATTCATATTTCCTAGAAAAAATACGATTCTATTAACTAAGTTGATAAATGTAATATTTTAAATCATTGTATTTGCTTTTAAATCCTATTATTTTAATAGTTTGTGATAATATTTCCTTTAGTTATACCTGGTCAAATGTTTAACAAGGGGGTAAAACATTTCTCTGTTCTTAGCAGGTTGTGGATACCCTGGGATGAAAATCTCAAGTGCATGGCAAAGAAGGGATTTGCGTTGATAAAATTTTGGGCTTAATACAACAAAAGGAGTGCCAAAATAAAGTGCCATTAAGGAATAATACAACTTAAACCTATGTTATCTGATGTTTTAATGAAACATACCTCCAAGAAATTAGTATAATTTAAGTTTCTGACTTGCCTTTGATGTATGCTTCCTTTGAACGTTTTTTTGCTGCACAATGGTCCATGCGTAGATATTGGTTTAGGATAGACTATGTTCTCTTTACTCTTTTCTTCCTTTCAAAGTAAGGAAATAGTCTGGATTTTGTTAAACCTATGAATGCTCTCTGTCAAAGAAAACCAAAGGGAGGTAAAACCACACATCAGCATGAGAACAGGGAGTATAGATGATGCTCACTACCAAGAATATCTGACCCAGATTGGTTTGCATGCTATTTCCATACGAGTTTCTCCACATCTGAAACTGATGTTTAATCATGCTTCCCTCCCATTTGCTTTCTATTGTCACTGGCCAAGTACAAATATCCTTTTTTTCATAAACAAAAAAAGCCCCCGTCAATCTGGTCACTGTACCCAAAACAATCCCAGCCCTCATCCATCCAATAGCAGTGCATCAGTCCCTCACGCAGCCCCCAAATCCATTTACCAACCTTACTTTGGTCTTTGACATCTCACTGTTTGTGGCTTTCCGGGTCTTTATGTAGGCTGTTGTCTGAGGCATGGTGAAGACCCTTTTGTGTCAGGCCAGTTCTGAGTGGCCTGGAGGAACCTGCTGGGCTCCAAACAGCGAGACAGGAATCCGCATATAAATAGCCACCTGCTGACAGATGGTCTATTTACTAAAAACTAATGGTCAGTAAGGACACAGATGTAAACCATTATTACAAATGTTATATAAAAATTGTATATGTGGAGATTGCCTATGTGAACATATATTTGCAAAAAAAATTATTCTATTTTCCATAATTTTTTTAAAAAAGGAAACAAATTCCAAAGGTAGGCAGGATTCAGAATCTGAAGTAAATTTAAATGCTGTACTTCAAATTTATTTTATAAAGCCCTTTTTACTTCAACAGTTGTAACAAAGTGCTTTTATCAAACACCCGGCCTTAACCCCAAGAAGCAAACAACAGTAGTGTTGAACATCAGTGGCTAGGAAAAACTTCCTAAGAAGGCCCGAAATTTAGGAAGAAACCTAAAGAGGAACCCGGCTCAGAGGGGTGACAAGTCCTCTTCTTGCTGTGCCAGGTGAACATATTAAGAGTCCAAACTGTAATAGTTAATCAATGCATATAGGCTGAGTCCAGAGTCTATTTAAACCTAGTCCAGATCGGAAGCATGACCAGATGGACAAGGACAGGGATAGATGGGTGTGGTCAGCTGAGTGGCAGCTGAAATTGTCAGGTATCGTCTTGACCTACAACACAACCAGGAGGACTTTGGACAGGGACCACCAGTCAAGCTTGGTTCTACGCAGGTGTAGGCCAAGACCTCATGTCCTCCTAAGTTTAAAACGACAGAAGAATCGGGGAAAATGTAGACCCTAATCAGCGTAAGACATTGGGGCTGAAACAGGGGGGTCCATTGACACTGTGGCCCTATCCGGGGAAGGCCTCGGACAGGGCCCCACAGGCAAGAAATCAATCCACCCATATTGCCAAGAATCAATCAAAGGGACACCCACCAACCGCAATCATCCTGAATGAGGGCCGAGTATTGCCAGCAGAGTACAGCCCAATTGCACAAGTGTGCAACAGAGAGACAACAACAAGCCAGTGACTCTTCCCCAGAATGGTATTGGAGGGAGGGCATCCCAGTGGCGATGAGAGCCTACCTGGCAAGACAGCAAGGGTGGACAGTATCAGGCCTTTCTGTTTACCATCACACCCCTGGACCAGACTACACATAATCATAGACCAGGCTGAAGAGATGAGTCTTTAGTAGACACTTGAAGGTTGGCACTGAGTTAGCATTTTTAACTGTAATTGGCAAATCATTCCACAGTAGTGGAGCTCTTTGAGTGAAGGCCCAATTAAAAGGCCTGCATCTTGCGATCTAAGGTTACATGTAGATATGTATGGCTGGATCATTTCAGCGGAATAAGTAGGAGCAAGTCCATGTATTGATTTATAGGTTAACAATAAAACTTTAAAATCAGCCCTAACCCTAACAGGCAGCCAGTGTAGTGAGGCTAGTACTGGAGTATTTGAAGGGTTAGTGTTTCAGTTGGTAGACAATATGAAGAATCCAAATTAATTTGTCAGTTGTTCTGCCAAATTAATTAAATGTATAACATGCCCCAAAAAGATACCCACTATTGATGCACACAAAATAAACCTGAAAACGTGAAAAACTAAACACTAAGGTTTTTGCTCTGAGTATCTGTGCCAGCTGCCCTTAAATATCAGTTAGGCTTTCACAGGTGAAAGACACCAGGACTAATGAATTAACCAGGACAGTTGGCATACTCATTAAGGGCATTGAAAAAAAATACTTTGCAAAAAACCAAATAAATCTTCAAATGAATTTTATTTTACTGATTTCTTTTTTGAATCCCTGCACCATAATCTGAGCCATTTAAATGGGTGACCTGGTGGCATTACATTGTACTTCAGAGGAGGTGCCACAACCTGGCTGTTTGTAAGAGGAACCACACATATTTGGATTAGGTACTGGACATTGTGTAAGGTGACATCAACATAAAATAAATTGCAAGGCAACAAATTGTTACACCTTCATGCAGTTCTTTGCAAAAACTGAGCCATTATACTGCTGCATGTGATCAAATCTGATCCTGATGTCTTCATCCATCTCTGTGATGCATCATATGAGGTAATGCTCCTTTTGTTTGGTAGTCATACCTGCTGGGAAAATATTGGCATACATTTTGTGAGCTTCTTCCAAATCAGTTGCAAGCTAGATCTATGTAATATCCCTGTAACAATTATTTTTATGTACATTGGCTTTTGTACAGTTTGTTGGCAGTTTCCATTAGGATATATGGGATATTCCCTGCAGCCATTCTTCGTTGGCATTTGTATTAGTTAAGGATTGCCACAAGCTGCTTAGTGTAAACAGAGGTGAAATCCACTAAGATCCACTTGTCTGATGATCACCCGGGGTTAAAATGCATTACTTGTTGAAGATGCAGTATACCACAGATGAAAACATTAATTCAAATGTCAGCAGTATACTTGTACAGCAATGTAGGTTGTTATAAACTTGACCTTGAGCATCCCTTTTCTCATAGCAGCCACCTTTTACATACTCACAGATTTTTTTGTCATTGTAAGATCAGTATTTTTTACTATTGATGCCAGATATGAATCATTAATAAGAACAAAGAATCATTAATAAATTCTCCATGAGCACATATCTGTACTGTGATAATGCTGAGTCACAAAAAGCTGCCAGTCCCTTTTAGTAGCTGTGCAATGACCAGTTAGCAAATAAACAGCTCTTTCAAATTCACTGAATATATCATGAATTGTTTTACAAAATGTAATGTTTGGTTTCGTCTTATCTGATTTTCATCATTAGTTAATTGCCAACTGTTGACAGCTAACAGCTTAAAACTGCTATAAAACATCAATGAAAAGTCAACTATTTCTACTGTACTTCCAGGCACCCCAACCGATTGCCCTCTAGTGGCAAAGGTAAGACTTGCAGTAAATGTGCGGTCACTAAGGAGAATGTAAAACAAAAAAATAGAGGTACACAAAAACAATAACACACTTTTGGAGATTTAAAAAAAATATATATATGGAAGTGAATACTGGAGTCAAACAAATAATTATGCAAATTAGTAAAAGCTGAGAGTTTTTTTCTGTTTAAGTGTCTATTATTTTCACTGTTGATCATCAATTTGTGAATATTTATTTACATTTTTAAATAAGCTGAAATTATCATTTCTTTCAACCTGAAACTCACTGAGGCACTGCTTACATTATCTGAATCCCAATGCAACCAAACCAGAAACTGAAAGACCAAATGACTAAGCAGACCAAGTTAGCTAATTCGTAAAGGTTGGCTAAATCAAATAAAAGTTTAAATCCTGAATGCCTATTAGGTGATATAAAAGAGCACACCATGCGTATCACATCAAATAACTTTTCAATCCTACAATCACATATGATTCGATTCACACAGTTATTAATAGCAATAAGGGATCTGAGGGGCTGAAAAAGCAACATGCTGTGTCTCATCTCAGCCAATGACCATATACCACACCTGTCGTGCCTTTTTACTCATCCTTGTATTATTATAAACCACGTTGATTTAAAATTATAGGAAAAATTACCATTGACAAGGTTATAAATAATGATTTGTAATTGAAATAATAATTGTGTCCCTCAAACTTTGCTTTTCTCAAAGAATCCCCTATTTGCAGCAATTACATTCTTGCAGACCATTCTAGTTGTCAATTTGTTGAAGCAATCAGAAGAGATGTCACCCCATGCTTCCTGAAACACCTCCCACAAGTTGGACTGGCTTGATGGGCACTTCTTACGTAATATACTGTCAAGTTGCTCCCTCAACTCAATAGGGTTGAGATCCGGTGACTGTGTGTGTGTGGACATTCCATTATAGACAGAATACCAGCTGACTGCATCTTTCCTATATATTTCTTGCATAGTTTGGAGCTGTGCTTTGTGCCATTGTCCTATTGTAGGAGGAAATTGGCTCCAATCAAGTGCATTCACATGCCAAAATGTAGTTATTGCATCTGCAGTGAGTGATTTTTTATTTGGTAGTATCCTGGTAAAGATTATATAGCTGTGCTCAATGCTCATTGGCTAGGTCCTCAGGCTTTAAATATAAGGCACCAACCATGATCATTGACTGCATTTAGAGCAGTATTTTGGACAGTACAATCAACTAATCACAAATTGTCTTGCTAATAGGTGGGAAAATTATATGATGCTTAAAGGCCCTCTAGAGGGCCTAAGTATACATCACTAATTCAGAGCCAATAGCAAACCTTATCTGTTTTTCTCAGTCTTGAGCCTAGCTTGCTGGTTAGTTTTTGCACTGAGTGTATGCTGTCAGCCCTGATTTTGATCTCAAACAAAAAAGAACTTGTTTCAGATTTAAAGTCGAAAGACAAGCTACATAAACTGGCTATTATCCATTTCATAAAGGACAGGAAAATGGACTTTGTTTTTAAATGATAATCATAATGGTGAGTGGACTTTTTGTTTTCATCTACTGTACAGCTTGCTTTTTGTTACTCTCTTGTTCATATCATCTTGTGTATTGTATTTCAGTGCAAATTCAGGGGCACATTTGAAATTTTGGAGCACCCTCTGGCACTGGTAATAATGTATACATTTGTTTATCTTTTTTAAATTTCTATACTACAATTTGTTTCTATTTGTCTTAGTTACAAATGTTTTATACTTGAGGCTTATGTTTGTATATATTTTTCAATTTATGGGGGTGCTGAACGAAAGGTTCACCCAGGGAGCCATAAAAGGTAGAACCGCCATTGCCAAACATAATGTAATAGCATTTGTGTAATTTAATATAAACTTTGGGAAAACCTTAGACAGCTTACCTTATAGCTTATAAGATTTTTATTTGTGGGAATCATAACAATAATGCTGGTCAGGCTCCCTCGTGCCACCAAAATACAACTCCAGAAAATAATGGTCCACCTGGTGTTTAGCTGGCCTGGGTTCAATCATACTAACATGCTCCTCTGCCCATTATGGCTTCCATTTTCACCTCACAAAAACCTTTGGAACAGCAAGAGAAACCTCTCTCTAAGTTCAGGCAATGACCTAACCCTTCTTTCCACCATGTGTTTTTTTTTGGCTGTCCTCCGACAAGAGGACATTTCCCACTCATCTCAGTCAGAAGTCCATCCTGGTATCTTGACATGCTTCACATTAATGCTAGGATGGCAGAGACCTTGACCATTCCCAGAAAGGCAGATTCATTGACCATTTCTAGAAAGGCAGAGTCATTGACCATTTCTAGTAAACTCTACATCTCTGTTCTAAAATTCTGTTGATTTTATCATCCTATCCTCTGTCTCCAATATCCTATACCATCTCTCCTCTTTGTACTTCTCTCCTTTTCTCTTCCTCCCTCCACTTCTCCTCCCACCCTCCTCCTACCTCCCCCTCTCCTACTCGTAAATTAACTAAAATGGAAATTATTTCCAGAGGGCCCTTTTGGTTTGTTGGTCCTCAACATCCCTGGACAACACATCAATCATCTCCTGGAGAGTCTTTTTGGAGGCATCTGAGGCTGCTTTGGGCCCAGATCTCTAAATTCATGTCCTTGGTTGGACAGGAGTGAACCGTGATAATGTGGCATCCTGACCTGTCCATGATGGTCACCCAAGTCATTCTGTCAGCCGGTGGGAGATCCATGATTAGGCTCTCCACCGATGAGAGCACATCCACCTTGTTGTGTCACTTCCTTTTTAAGTAGGCTTTCAGCCTCACCCAGAGGAACTTCCTGGCCATCCTTGTGCAGCATCCCCAGCCAGCTCAGTATTCATCATCTGGAGACCCCCCTATCCTCAAGAAAGATTTCCTCGAGGAGGCCTGTTCTGAAGACCTACCAGAGGATCCTTGACTGGTCAGGCTGCCTTCTGATGTGTCCCAGGAGGCCATCAAAGTGGGTCCGGGGCCAGGCAGGCAGTTGAAGATGAACTAATGGGCAACATCCATGCATGATCTCATTTAAATGGCAAGGTACTGTATCTGCAGGTTATCCAGAATATAATTGGCAGTATGGTTGAGTGAAAATGATAGACAAGACTGTTGTTCAGCCTTTTATAGTCCAGCAATAATCCATGTTTAGAACAAACTGTTGAATGTCTGGCCCTTCAGTTGTATTTTATCAATCCATTGTGCTGACTATAAATGATTAACTGCCTACAATGATCCTTTAATTAATAGTGTTTCAAAGCTGGAGTCCAATGCGATGGTAATTGTTTCTTTCATCTGGGTCAACTGGGACAATGTACCATTTGTAATAAAGTAATACGTCAGAACTGGTCAGGGTTTTCAATTCTGTTGCAAGGCACTGTATGAGGAGAGCTACCATCCTGTAGGTTTTCACTCCAACCCTAATTTTGTCCACCTGATTCTGATAAAGAGCTGGATGAAAATCTAAGCCAAGTTAGTCACAACTAGGGTTGCAGAGAAAACCTACAGGATGGTAGATCTCCAGGACCAGGATGGGGCACCCCTGATATAAACAATCTGCAAAATCTAATAATATAGAAGATATTTAATTAAATAATTTCTTTCTTTGAAATGAGCCAAGCGAAGACCTTCTGCCAGTAAGAATGTATTTTACTGCCTTGCAAGTCTCACCCATTTAATTTCATACAGAATGTTTTTGTCAAGATTCAACTACAACTCAACTAACATGTGAACATGTACTATATTTAATGTGCTGTTTCAGTTGTGACGGATGTTTCAATTTGAGAGCTGTGCTTTTCATTCTGAGGAGCTTAAAGTCAGTTAAAAGCCTCTCCTCAGCATCAAATCTATCAGGTTCGCTCTCACTTGCCTTAAATGTTGTCAAAACAGCTAATAAGCAGCTGTGCTATAAGGCATCAGTTGTGTGAGGACTGTAAATTGTCACTTCAGTGGGCACCCTTGGGAGAAAGTTAATCACATATATCTGTATAGTGAAATGCTGCATTCTGATATATATATATATATTCAACCGACATTTGCCATTTCCAACACAATGTAGCCAAAATGTCATTAACATGGTCCAGAAAAGATACAGTATGTGACCCAGTTTCAGGATCGCTGTTTCTTCACATTGGGATCCTTGGTGAGGGGGCATGGACACTTTATTTTAGCTAGACAGAAATGTGAACTGAAGTCATTCATAGTAATCATTTGTGCACTTTGTTAGCAAATATTTGTTAAGTCTAGCTAACTAGCCACATTCAGGTGTACATATTTTTTCTACATTTGTTTTTAATTAGGTTAAGCAGGCTAGTTGAGTGTGGGGATAGTAATCCTCTAGTGGGTTAACTTTTGATTATATGGGCCAATAATCATTTGGGATTGAATGCAGAAATGTTTTAAGGCTTGAGAACATATAGGTGCTTTGTTTGCGCTCTTGTGTGAGAGCAATTAGCACCCCACCTAATAAGCAGTTGTCATGTCCACACTTGACGTCTCAGTAGAGAGCGCTATGTCGAAGATTAGTACTGCGCACGCACAAGCAATACCATGTACGTCAACTAGCGATTTTGTCTTGCGATTTCTTGTCTTTTTTCTGATTGGCTCATAGCTGGCGACCAGCGATTCCAGAAGCGCTAAGGTTCAAGTTCACGATACACAGATTGCTTTTCACCATTATATTGTCTTTGTAAATGATTGGGAGTAGTGCTTTCACAGCCGTGGTCATGGTAGGTGTACCATGACCTTCACTCTATAGCAGCCACGACAACAAGCCATGACCTTCACTCTATAGCAGCCATGACAACAAGACAGTCTTGACTATTACCATAACACCGGTCATGCCCTGAGCCAGGCTTTTTGATCCAGAAAATACTTTTGTAAATATATTTTTAGAGGATGCCATGATCACAGTTCCTAATTTAAGTATTTATGGCAGGGGCTGAGAACATGAAGAACTTTTAACTTTATTTGGAACACGTGTTGAGGTGCATTTGACACCTTAATTTTAACACCCCAGATTGTGACAATGCTGATTGAGAGTGGCAGCAGCCCCAGGAGCTGATCCTGTGTAGTCTTCAATCACCAGCTAACCTCAAAAGTCAGAGGTTATGATTTCCAACATCACTTCAATCACCAGACAACATGCTGCTTTGAAGCGGGAGTGGAGTTGAATTAGATTAAGTTAGATCTCTGAGGAGCAGTCCCCTTAGATTTGATTATGATGCCCCTCTCTTGTCCCAAAACCTCTCAGTCAAGGCACATTAGATAATATGGGGCAGTCTTTCATGCCAGCATCTGGGGGTTAGCTCACTTTTAAATGTGTGCCCATCTGCCAGCCATTTACCTGATTATTTTAGGCCCACAAAGAAACGCTCTGTCAAGCAGATGGGAGACCAGGGAATGGCTCCTGTGTGGAGAGTTGATTAAAGGAGAGCTTTTTCAGTAGCCACCATTACAGCAACCTGGCATGTCTAGTTCAAATAAACAAAAGCACTTTTTAAAAACAGTGTCCGAAGAAATATAAAAGGCATTTTTGTTTTCTATCCAGTATGGGACACATATCAAATTCATATTATAATGGTTTAAGTAAAATAAATAAAATATTATTTAGCAGCTGAGTGCGAAGCGGTTGGGATGAGGACTAGCACCTCTAAATCTGAGGCCATGGTTCTCAGCAGGAAACCGATGGAGTACCTCCTCCGGGTAAGGAATGAGGCGTTACCCCAAGTGAAGGAGCTCAAGTATCTCGGGGTCTTGTTCGCGAGTGAGAGGAAAATGGAGCGGGAGATT
The DNA here is from genome assembly GCA_016801105.1 of Esox niger. NCBI lineage: Eukaryota > Metazoa > Chordata > Actinopteri > Esociformes > Esocidae > Esox > Esox niger. Next base: position 104,599 of record JACXGJ010000071.1, on the reverse strand, counting down.
GGCCAGAGAATCGGAGCAGCGGGGACGGAATTGCATTCGCTTTACCGCACTATTGTGACTAAAAGAGAGCTGAGTCTGAAGACATTGTTTTGAGATAAGAATTACCAGTAATCTGCTACTAGATACTGTATGTGCTTTGTATGATTGTATTATGATTATAAAGGTATTTCTCCAGGCTGACAGAGGATATGATTATAGTGCTAACAGAGAAGAGGTGACAATATTCACAATCCATTTCAAGCCTGCTGTGCATGGGCTAGCTGACCAATAGTAAGACATCAACTGTTTGAGAGCCAGTTCCCCCTCATCTTGGATTTTCATAGGTGCTTTTTACCTAGTATGTATTGTATACCATGTGAATGAGTTGATAATTGTGATCAGTTGATTTTAAAAGAACTAATGTATCAATATAACATTTGGATCAGGGGCTTTCTATGTTTCTGTAAAAATTGGACCTGCAATGTTTAAGAAGCACTTACAAAATCAGAAGCCTCTTTGTTCAATGTAGGGTGAATACTCCTTTCTACAGTCACTTCTCCGGAAAGGTCAGCATAGAAGTCATGGAAGTCAGTGAATGTCTTGACATCACGGGAAGCAGTTGGGATCTAGCAAGAATGTTTTATGTTGTGAAACCAATGTTGAATTTCAAATCAAACCCCACCCTTTCCAGTCAAACAATATACAGTACCAGTCAAAATTCTGGACACACCTACTCTTTCAGGGCTATTTCTTTATTTATAGTTTTCTACCTTGCAGCTAAATAGTGAAGACATTAAAACTATAAAATAACACATACAGAATCATGGACTGTACTGTAGTAACCAAAAGTGTTGTATTTAACATGTATTACAAAAACTCATAATACATGTATTAGATTTTTCAAAGTAGCCACCCTTCGGCTTGATGACTGCTTCTCACACGTTCATTAATTCAAAATTCAATTATTAATAAAAAATTAAATATTTCTCACTTCAAAAATGCAGTTCAGGACATTAATATTAACAACAACAATCTCTTATCTCAGGTCCCCTTTCCTCTGACAGTGTTCTCTTCAAGTTCATTATAAATTAGTCATGATCCCATGTAATGTGAGTTAGCTTTTCCACATAGCTGCAAACCTCAGTGTAAAGTGTTCCCATACTTCAAACAATTTCAATTGTGCATATCTTTCCACTGGTGTAGCCTCAACCATCTTTCACCTATTTTATTAATAAATTGATAATTACATTTCTTTTAGGTATCACATCGGAAAATTAAACATTTGTTGTTATTATAATATAATTTATGCCTAACCGTACAGTGGATATAAAAAGGCTACACACCCCTATTAAAATGCCAGATTTTTATGATGTAAATGAATGAGATATAGATAATCCATGTCAGAACTTTTTCGACTTTTAATGTGACCTAGAATGTGAACAATTAAATTGAAAAACAAACTGAACTCTTCGAGGAAAAAAAATACAATTTTAAAAAACTTACAATAAACTGGTCGCATAAGGTCCGCAGAGAGCTTCCAAAGCATCAGAGAGATGCAAGATATCATTACCGTTGAAAGATATCAGTCAGAAGGATACAAAGGAATTTCCAAAGCATTAGATATAACATGGAACACAGTGAAGACAGTCATCATCAAACTGAGAAAATTTGGCACAGAGACCAAGAAGTGGACATCCCACCAAAATTGATTAAAAGACGAGAAGAACACTAGTTAGGGAGGCTTCCAAGAGGCCTACAGCACCATTAAAGGAGCTGCATACATTTCTGGCAAGTACTGTAGCTGTGTGCTACATGTGACAACAATCTCCCTTATTCTTTATATGAATGGGCAATGTGGTAGAGTGGCAAGACAGAAGCATTTTCTTACAAAGTAAAACATCCAAGCCTGGTTGAAATTTGCAAAAACAAACACCAAATCTCCCAAAACCATGTGGGAAAATGTGTTATGGTCTGATGGCCATAATTCCAAAAGATATGTTTGGCACAAAAACAACACTGCACATCACCAAAAATACACCATACCCACAGTGAAGCATGGTGGTGGCAGCATCATGCTTTGGGGCATTTTTTCTTCAGCTGGAGCCGGGGCCTTCGTCAGGGTGGAGGGAATAATTAACATTTCCAAACACCAATTTTGGCACAACCTTCAGGCATCCGTTTGAAAGCTGAAAATGAAGTTCACCTTTTAGCACGACAATGACACAAAGCACACATCCAAATCAACAAAAGAATGGCTTCATCTGAAGAAGATTAATATTTTGGAAGGGCCCAGCAAGAGCCCCGACCTGAATCCAATTGAACATCTGTGGGGTGATCTGAAGAGGGCTGTGCACAGGAGATGTCCTCACAATCTGATAGATTTTGAGCATTCACTGCCATTGCTGTTTCTGTGACAGTTGCCACATGCAATTGTTTGTGTGACATTGAAGTGTTATTCATATTAATGGTGAATAACTGAAGGTAGCTTTTGCAAATGAAATGCAGGGATAGCAACAGTGAGGTTCCCGAGGTAGACGTACTTGTAGCAACTGAAAAATGTCCTCACCAGACTGTAAAGCAGTTGATATCATCTCTAGAAACAAGCAGATAATAAATTTAGAAAAGTGTTGTTGGAATTGGATGATTGAGACCTAGGGCTAATCCAAAAAAACATTTAAATTGAAACAACACTTTTGTAGTTCAGTTTTGTTTCACTTAGTGCATCATATGACACTACTGCCGTTATGTCCAAAAATGATAAAGAATGCGTAGTTAAGGCAAATGATTAGGCATGAGAAATTAGGTTTACGAACCCTGCTGACCCACGACATCTTATCCAAAATTATAAAAAAGGACATTACACATCCAATATTTATTTTCTAGAATATTATCAATCTGCTTGCCACAATGGCAGGGGAACCAAAACGGTTAGTCTGCATCTATCTACAGTGATTCTCAACCAGGGGTACTACGACCCCTGGGGGTACTCGGCCTATGCACAGGGGTTACTTGAGAACACTCATGACACCACATACTTCTGGGGTGCTCCAAGCAGAGCAACATCCTGGTTGTGGTACAGTAACTGAAAATGTTTGGGAACCACTGATTCACAATATAAGGACCAGTTCTTATGGTAACAGTTACATACAAACCCTTGTAAATACAGACCATTCTCTTAAGCAACATGTTTTATATTTAATTTATTTAATTACCAAGATGTACATATAAAAATACATACATTGCCACACAACATACTATATACCAATATATGTTAAGTCTTAGGGTCCCCCATTAATCTTTTTATGAAGAATACTATTTAAAAAAAGACATTCAAGTCAGAGACAAGGTAAAAGATGCTTTTCAAATGGTGTTCCAGATAAGAGAATGTTGTGTGTGGAGTGATAGATTGTAAGCAACATTTTCTGGGAAGCATCCTGCAAGGAAAATGCTGAGGTCCTTGTGCTGCACTTGTTGCTAAAAGAAATTCTGCCTGAGCAGGATGTCCCAGTCATTGTGGGGGTTTCAGGAGCTCCTTCAAATGTCCATCTTTTGCTAACTGATATGGTACCAGGGACTTATTGTTTGGGAGGCCCAAGAGGGTAGGACAGTACTGGAGAAGCGACCTGCAGACCTCTTCATGATCCTGCTCTGCAGCCTGTTCCATGTGCCAACACACAAATTACTAAACACTATGTATTAGAATTACAGTACTGCCTTAGCTGCATCTGAATGTTACCATTATAGTTATAGAAATATTTTTTTTTTACCACTGACTTGTACTGCACCTTATGTAATGGGGAGGATCCATCATCATCACATATCTGGGGATCTGCCCCATGGTGGAGCAGCAGCTGGACCACATCCAGATGTCCACAGTAAGCAGATCTGTGTAGAGCCGTTGCCCCACCCAGAGTCTGGAGATTGGCACATGCCCCGCTCTGAAGTAGTAACTTGCATACAGATTCATGCCCACTGCGACTTGCATAGTGCTGAAAGAAAATCGCAACCATTTCACTTATAGTTAGAAGGATCAGCTAAACTCAGCTCAGTGTTATAACATACAGGTAACATATTGTTGTAACCTAAGGAGCTACATCCTCACCAGAGCAGTGTAATTGGCAGAAGCTCTTAGGTTAGGGTCTGTACCCTTCTTGAGAAATGACTTGACCCTCTCCAAATCTCCATCCATAGCAGCAGACCAGATACCTGTAATACATTATCACTCATATTTCATTAATAACAATTCCCAATGTACTGAGACTGTATCTGTTTTAATAATCACATAATGTATCTCCTTCAGATTAAAATGTATAGCCATGGCCATACTTGGCATGGTTAGTAAATCACAAATAAAAGGAATGATAATGGATAATGCCATTATTTCCCCAAAGTGATTGCACTGCACTATGTTCATCAGGCATTCATTTCCTAAGCATGGATGAAATGTCCTATACAGGCAGTTACAAGTGACTTTCCACAATATGTCAAATGCGGAGAAAAAATCCCTCATGGAACACAAACATTATTCCATAAAACCAGCTGACAAAAGTAAATGCTATAGCGATACAATGTGTTTTGGAAATTGAAATGACATTTTGAAACGTATCTAGATAAGCGCTGATGCATTTTACAAGACACACCTAGGGGCCCTGCTAACAAAACGAATTATGTGATCCAGACTGAAGGGGCTTTTCACCCCTTCTTGGGATATGAATTCTTGATGAAGACCTGAGTGGAAATGTTGAATAGTAAAATCACTTTTGGAAATTCTCTTAACGAAGGGGCAGTTGAATAGAAATGTTGGGTTATTTCAAGTTGCTCGGTGCAGCGTTTACATTTATGGAAAAATGTACAGTGACATAAATAATTCCTCAATTGCGTTTTATTACATGAAACTGAAAAGCATGTATCTTATCTACCTCTTTCAAAGTCCATTTCATCCAATGTTTGGTGCGCACTGGGGTACGAAACTTGGTGGGAACAGCTTCCAATCCCACAATGATGGACCCCAGACATTGTTGTCTAATCTGCAGTTGCTCTTGCCATAACCAATCAGAATAAGTTATTATGCATGGATCTATGTCTTCCGAAGTTTATAGCGCTGGCAGGGCATGAAGCTAGTTGAGGAAAACATTATTAAAGTATGACACAATTCTAAATATTGCTAGTAGTGGGCTTCGAAGATCTGCTACAGTAGCTAGCTCGCTAACGCGGCAATGTTCTTGGTAAAGCTACTTGTCGTTGAAAAGCATGACAATTCGAAAGAACTCCTCAAACTAACTGTGTTTGCGTTTGTCTTATTCTTTTACTAATTACCCGAAAATTCGGAATTCATAGTTTATCATCTCAATCGTGTACAATAATGAAGATGTACATAATAGAACCGAATACAATCCGAAGTATCCGTGAAGCACACGCTTTTATTTTTACCACGTGGTATACACAAGTCCACTGTCTTAAAGGCACCCTTTCATTTCAAGCCATCGAAAGTGTCTCACAAAAAGACAACATGATAGCACTACTGTACAATAATAAATATTGAGTCTTTTTGTCGGCGATGCTTGTATTCTTTCCATAATCGGAAGCGCCATCCCAACCTTTTATGAATAGACCTACTTCCCCTTTAATAATAACACTCCACTAAGCATGTTGCTCTCCCCCCTCATGCCACAGTAACAATGTTGACAGCAACCTTGTGACAGTAGTACCACCCCCCCCGACAGTAGCAGCAACTTGACTTCTCATCCATTCTGCGAAGGCAGCCTTAGTTCATGTAAGCAGCTTGTGTCTATTTAGGTTTAATTAGTCAGTTGGTTCCAATGTGGCCCTTTAGTCTGGACACCTTGATGCAGGTTGTCACAAAGAAACTTAAATATGGGACTTAAATATATTACAGCTGCAAGAACATCCAAAAAGCCTTTTGAATAGTTCACAGTTCTATTGTGTATAAGTCTTCCCATTATTTTGTTTATTAGCCTTTTCACAAAAGATCAGCAACATAATAATGAATTTGGCATTGGAGTAATTTTGGAACGTCTGTGAAAAGATACCAGAACACAGTGACTTCTGTTTTAACAGTCATTTATTGAATAAAATGTTTGTGGTTGAGTGCACACATGAGGGAGGATGATAAACCCATCCAGTCTTTAAAGACATTAATAACTTTTATTCAATTTTTCTTTAATTCAATGCTATATCAAAATAAATATTCCTTTATTATTTCTTACAAGTTCTTAAATTTGTAATCACTGGCTTCAATATCATGCCAAAAGAGTACTGGGAAATATACAGGGAATATTACATCTCTAATTCTTACGCCTACAGCCAGAGAAACGTCAGCGTTTCAAACACTGGTAGTATTCAGTCTTTTACTGACAAGAGTTTGTGACAATAACAGTCCAGGATAGACCTTAATAACTACCACATTTTGGAAGCACTGGATTTCAAATACATTACATTACAAGCAACATGTTCCACTTGTTGGTGTCCTAAGAGGAAGTCAAACAAAGTTAAATACACCCAGACAAAAGTGTGCAAAGCATCATTTCAAAACATGATTAAACGATATGCTCAGTTAACTGGTTGTCTCTTTGATAGTGAATTGTGTTCCTCACACAAATAAGAGCCAGAACAACATGTTTGTGACAATAACACAATAATAAAAACAGCATTTTAACTTTATTTGGATATGATTAATAAAATGTTATATATTGAAAAGGAGCCACACCCACAGTGAAATGCATGCAACTAGAGATTGATCAGAAAGGGCGAAACAAATCAGGAGGTAGGTTCATAGAGAACACCAAATGAAAATCTGACATCGTTTTACTGCAGCAGAATTCAAGGAAAATATTTCATTGCATATTTGAAATTCTGTTGTACATAGAGTCATAACAAAAATTTAATCCACAGCGTAACTGTGGTACAGTAACAGCTAATTATTTGGCCATTTTCATCATGCCACATTATGGCTTTGGTTTAGAAAATCATAAAGCATATCTTTTCATAGTCCATTTTGTACAGTCACACATCATGCCTATGCCATGCCACAGTAAGGGCCATTTTAAACTTTAATGCACTTTGATCATCTTTGATGTTCAAACATCAAGACAATGTGTATACATCTACAAATCCTGAAACACATACATTAGACTCGACTCTGGATATGCTATATAAAGAATTTAATTTTGGTTCTGTGGAAAACTAAGACAATAACACATGTAAAAATGTCACTACATACTGTAACAGAAACAAAGAACCCTGGGTATGATCTAGTGCAAGAGATTAAAGCTAGTTTATCAGGTGGAATGCCAGGGATGTGCATAAAACTACCTGTATTGCATAAGGGTCCAGAAAGCTTGATTTGCTGGCAAATGAAGACCGTTGCCAGGCGTCCATGAGGTTAACAATCCGGAGCCCAAGAGGAATGTGCATGGTTGAGCCGAAGAGTTACCTGACACTCTGAGACATGTGCAATGCAGTCAGCATCTCCTCAAAAATAGCCCCCTTCACATTTGACCCCCTCAAGTTGGCCTCTTGAAGGTCACAGCCAGACAGGTCACAGTTCTGTAAGGAATAGAGCAACAAGCAACTGTAAGTATCCTCAGTACTAATCATGGTATTCTTGAAACCAACTTTAGTTGTCATTGTAATGCATCTGCAATAACAGTATCCTCCTAAAAATGAGCGTTGTGATATCTGACCCTTTGTGCAAAAACTGACTGCATTTCTTTACTTTTCTTATTGTCGCCAAGATATTGTGAAAGTCCTCTGCGTACCTCAAGATCGGTTCCTGCCAAAGTTGCACCCCGCAGGTTACAGTTCTTCAGCTTAGCATTTTTTAGGGTGGCCACACGCAGATTAATTCCAGTCATTTGACTTCCTTCCATGTCAACACCTTTCAAATTGGCACCTAATAAGACACATATTTGCACCAGAGGTTATACAGGTTTTCCCACTTCTAAGCTTATGATTTAACACATTTTTACATGTATTCATAATCAAACAAACAGGTTCATATACCTACTTTTTCATGTTTCTCAATAAATTGGAAATGTATTCCCCCATTAACCGGATTGAGATTAAATGATTACTAGGCTGCTTTGGAGAATTATCATTTATGACTGAATATGGTGATTTTAGGTTATAATATGCCATTTGCTAATGTAGCACATTGTATATATTTGCATTTGGAGCGTTTGTTTGCCACACCAAGCTGCAGCATTGCCCAGTGGTCAGTCTAACTCTGTGTAATTCAGGAAGATCTAATACACACACCCATGAAACAGATTGAGGCTAGAATTTTAGGTAAAGGGTAGGGGGAAACACTTACTGATGCCTTATACATCTTCTACAAAAAGTTTTACCTTCTAAGTTGGCCTTTAATCCAGATGGGTCCTCAAAATTGCATCCTTTAAGAGATGCCCCCTCAGCATTTGAGCAGAGCATCTTGACACCCTGCAAGTTACCACCCTAAAACAGAAATACAGAAACAGACCATACAGAATACTACATTTAAAAATGCTCACATGCAGCAAGAAGTAGGTTCTAAAGGCTAATGAAACGTTTGTGAGCTTACATCGAGATTGGCCCCAGACAGGTCAGCCCGCTCCAGATTTGAACAGCACAGGTTAGCATGACTCAAATTGCAGCGACTCAGGTTTGCCATTTTGAAGTTGATGTAGCGTAAATCAAGACGAGAAAGATCAGCACCACTGAAATTAAGACCCTTTTGGACCAAGAGAGTTATTATTTTTAATTTTAGGTATACTGCATTTAGTGTTCAAGAGCCTATTTTTGTTGTAGCAAATATGTTTTGTTATACCTGACAACGGAGTTCTGATTTGGTGGGGGTAGCCAGCAGAAATCGAACAAACTCCTTTCGAGAGATAGGAGAATGGTCTTCAGGAGGCTGGTTATTCTGGAGATAAAGATGGGTTGACATAAATCAATATCTGTAAATTGTTAAAAAAATTAATAATAATAATACTAATAAATAATATATTTTTTTTTTTATATGCAGGCGTGCTTGCTTTTCATCCATATGGCTGTGAATTCTTCACCTTTATTGCCACTTCCAACTGCTCAGCAAGCTGCTCTATTCCAAAAAATCGAGCCTCTTCCAAAACCCCTGAAATAAATTCCATATGCTGATTACAGACAAAATGTTTTCAAGATTTACAAAGTGTAAATACTGTAATTGACATGCAAACACAAGTTACCGCAATCATCTGTGAGCCTTATAGTAGAATAAAGGCAATCAATGCACTGAAAATAACATGGTACTCTTACCAAGTAAATTGATTCCTTCGTTGATAATGAGCTGGCCATGTCTCAGGTAATTAAGAATAGGCTCAAAATACTCTGGGCTGCGATCAATTAGGTACGCACCACGTTCATCCTGCTTGTTACCCCATACATCTGTTAAGGAAGGAGGGGCTATCGTTATTGGGATATGATACGAGTAAAGGTGTAACATAAAAAGTTAGAAGTGTTAGAGGTGGATGATTAACCTTTTTCCCGGAACATGTGAGCAAGCATGCTCTCTGGCTCCTTGCTAACCAGGGTGCTTCTGTAAGTGTATGTGAGGAAAAAATAACGTAGATGGCAATAATATTGACAGTGATGGTCATATATGACTTTCATGTTCAAGGACAACTCTTCCATTGTTTACCGTGTGGTGGTGAAAAGACGACCCCCAATATTAAGGGTCAGCCAGTCAGTGTGTGCCCCAAGCCGATTGTCTGTAACCCTAGCACCATTCTGTGGGTCTAAGATAATGACAGCATTTTCAGGGATAATTCACCACATAATTCCTCAGAACCAAATGGTTTCCAAAAGACACACAAAAAAGGGAAGACTATTAAACTCACCAACAAAGGGGTCTCCCTCTGAGACATACAAAACATCATCATCCCTATAATACGGAATAGCACAGAAAAGTAAACGTAATACTGGCAATAGTAGGGATATTCCAAGTTCATGAAAGGAAATGTACCCTACCTGATGAGTGCTATATCATCAATAAGACCACCTTTTCCATTGTACAGATTACAGGCTTTTATTCCCAATTTATTGCTAGCTACAGACAACAGGTCAGCCAAGGTCCCATACACAGCTACAACCTAGAATAGGAAAACAGAGTTAATGTCAGAAAACAGAAAATTTGGCCAAACCTATTCTTGCTTGCTAGCACCTCTTTGAAGCTCACAATCACTTATAAAGTTATAACAGTGCAGATATTATGGTTAAAATAGTAGCATTCTGACTTAGGGAATTACATTTCAGAGGTGTGCAAGACCAGGACCTTGATAATGAATGCACTAGTTTTAGCAGCATGACTCTCACTTTAGACCGTTTTCATAATTGGTAGACAGTTCTTAAAGATAGGTGGTTGTTTGCATCACAGAGCAGTTTTATTCCTGCGGTTCACTACTTTGCCCATGCTCACGTTAAGCCACTCCAAGTGCTTTGCTTCTCTACTGTGAAAATGAATGACCTCTCGAAGGCTTCCTTGCACCCAGGTGGAAATCACCAATTAGTACGCCACCCAGTATGGCACATATGCAAGATTATAATTTCCTTATTCAGGAGGATGACAACACTTGGCCTTTAATGCAAAGCCCTCCAGAAAAACAGAAATCCCATTTTTATTCTTTGTGTGTAATAAAGCCAGTTGTGGAAAGGCCAAGCGATCATCCAGGCAAAGAGTGGCTACTTTCCACAAAGAGTGGAAACTAAAATATAGATGTTTCTGGATTTGATCAACACTTTTTGGGTTGCCACATGATTCCATGTGTTACTTTAGTTTTGATGTCTTCACTATTATTCAATGAACAGTCAAACGAAAGAAACACCCTTGAATGTGTACGTGTGTTCAAACTTTAGAAATAAAGTTAAAGGCTTTAAAGTGTTAATGTACACTTTGCATACGGTTTGGGGGATGTTTTTTCTATATCGACTACAATATACAATTAAAGAAATTTAACAGATTGATAGGACCTTAAATAAGCTTGAATGTGTCTAGCTTATGGGAGTATTAACTATTCAGCATATTAAAGGACTACTACACAAAGGCCTGTACTAGTACCGTAAGTAAAGACGACCTACACGTATAGCAGGGCGAAAATATTTGCTTTAAATATTAGGGGGTCCACAGCTCAACACATGGAGGTCAATACAAACAGCTGGGCCAGCTAGTCAAATATCTACATTTGTTCATGTCCTTAGTGGACTAACTAGCGTTAGCCTGTAACGTCAGTTAGCCAACTAGACACACATTCTAAATAACTATTTACAATAGATATAGCTAGCGTTAATCTCGTTTATCAGACAACTCTCTCTCCGTCGCAATCCCTAATGGGGACGTGGACTAGCAAATGTTCTGTGTAAACTAAGCTAAATGTACGCACGCACCTTGCCATTTTTGGAAGTTCCGTTCACAAATAGTGTTACTCTTCTCATTCTGTGAATTAAAATGCACTTCTAATCCTAGAATAACTAACGTTGCTCGTGTGGACTAACATTAGCTAGCTGGCACACTTTAAAGTGCCACTCTAACATACAAAGGTATCTATTATTATTATTATTAATAATAATCGTCTTCCTCCTCATCTGTTTCCTTTTTCGGTATTACAAAGATGAGCAAACAGAGGAGCATACTGCCACCTACTGTACTGGAGTGTGTTCACAAGTTAAACATTTTCAGACATGCTCTCACTACCCTCTTTCTGAAGTCCTCTGAGATGTCTTTTCTTTTCAACATGGTGTGTTTTGCATTGAACTGTATTGGTGACACCAAACTGACGAGATTTCTTGTTTCTCTTTATCAGTCCCTGTGAAGATATTTCCGAATGATCCAATTTTTAACTTGTTGATTAGTCACCCAATGACTTACCCAGCTGATTCTACATACCTACTTGATCTAACCAATACAACTTGTTTTTTTGTTTTTTTTGCACCTTTTACATTTAGTTTTTCTTTCACATGTGATTTCCTCTCAACCAACCTATGGAATTGGTAACACTGAATCTGTTATATCAGATAAAAGGGTTCTGATTAAATAAATATTTGAATACAAAATTGTTTTAATTGCACAAGGGGTCCACATATTTTTTTCCGATCCAGATGAGCAACAGATGTACAGCTCTATTTATTTTTTGTTATAAAACAAACCTCTAATTTTCTAAATATATTAGTGATTATATAAATCCCTGGAGTTACTTCTTTTCAATAGATATCTACCAAGTTGTATAAAACTCGGGTCAGCAAGTCTTATGGACAGTTAGATTCTAAGTAGGTCTATTAAACATACAAAGACACTCCGGTAACCATGAAGACACAGATTTGTGCACATTTTGTGAAGAGGCGAAGAGATTGATGTGGGCCCTCATGAACATCTACCAGATCTGCACAATCACAGAGGGAAGAAGCATTAATTCCAGAAGGGGACACCCTGAAGAGGAGATGTTCTCCTAAATTGAAAAATCTGGAAAGTTGACAAGAGTGACATAAGTAACAATTGTTTGCGAATCCACAATGAGTGGGCCACTATGTCTGTCGATACACTCCATTACCATCCTGTTAATGGTCCTCACCATACATGCCGACCCAACAGGGAGTACCAGAACCTCTTAAGGGCTAAGAAAACAGCACAAAGTGGTAGGGAAACAAAACGGTGTAGACAAGTTGCTAAAAGGAATGGCAAAAACAGTCCGATCTGTAAATAGACATGAACGCACTACTGAGTTTTTTGCCACTGATCAACACAAGAAAGTCCATAATGTCAAAGTGAAAATAAAATCCAGAAAAATGTCAAAAGTATTATAAACAATTATACAGAAAATAATTGATTGCATAAGTATTCAACCCTGTCTTCAATTACTTACGTTACTTCCAAAGACATTCAGTTGTCTTCAGAAGTCATGTAAGTAATTGAATTGAGTCTACCTGTGTCTAATTAAGTTGTTGATAAAACCTCTCTATTTCCCACAGCTGAAAACCATAATGAAAGCCAAGGAACAGTCAAAGCAAATCCAGATCTTCAAAAGCACAAATCCAATTCTTAAATATTTCCAAGGCATTAAATATCTCCCTGGAGAGCAGTGAAGTCCATTATTAAGAAATTGAGAAAAGAGGCACAGATGTAAATCTGTCAAGAACAAAAAACTAGAATCCAGGCAACTAAGGCTCTAGTCAGCGAGGGCACCAAAAGGCCAATGGCAACTCTAAAGGAGTAATAGTCTTCAGTCTTGGCTGAGCTGAGCTGGGAAACACTGTGAATACTGCATAAATAGCCCAAGCGTTTCACCAAAGGTGACTCTTTGGGCTGTGGCAAAAATAACCCTTTTTTTAATCACATAAATTCTCACCTAGAGTTGCGCAGAAGGCATTTGGGAGACTGTGAGCAAAGACTGATAATGAAAAAGTGGAAGATTATATTGTCTGTTGAAACCAAAATTGAGCTTTTTGGCCTCAACACTAAGCATTAGATTTGGTGCATGCTTTACACTGCACATCATCCAGCACATCATCCTGAGAACACCATGCCTATTATTAAGCATGGGGTGGAAGCATCATGAAATGGTGATGCTTCCTTGCATCAGGGCCTGGAAAACCTACTGAAGTGTGCAAGAGACTAGGGACTTGGCTGAAGATTCATCTACCAGAAGGACCACAACCCCGAACACACTGCCAAAGCCTCACTGGATCGGCTTGAAAACATAATGGTCAGTGTCCTGGAGTGGCTCAGCAAAAGCCTGAAATCCTGAATTAAATTGAGAATATATGGAAAGAGTTGAAAGGGGGTCCAAACGTTTGCACAACGGCCTGTAATTTCTGCCAAAGTTGCTTCTACTGACTATTGACAAATACTTATTCATCTATCAAAGACGTCAAAAGACAGACAACCTTCGCAATATCACTTAAATACATTTTACCGAACAAACTTTCTTGAAATACCTTAGCAAAGTGAACTTGTACAAAATTGTTGGTATACAAGAAGCAGAACTACTTATACATCAATGTTTTTAATTCACACTCCATTCCAGTTGGTGGCGGTAATATACAAATAACTTCGTTGACAACCCACTATTTTAAACCACTGAAACAGACGTAAATATTGTTGTTTAGGTATATACTGTAGCTATTTTATTATTTGAAATCTGTGGCGTTCATTCAACTAACCACATCGGAAACGTTAATTTTACTCGTCGCAAGTGGAATGTCTGTTCTGAAACAACTTTTTTTTCTATGCAGCATATGGATGAAATCGCAAACAAGTCGAGCCGAGCTATTTTTATGCTATCAAGGCGTACTATAGTTTGTTGTCAAATTAATTTCAGATAGCTCGGAGAGGAAGATGTGACCACGTTTGCATGGGCAAGATGTAACCAAATTTGCGTGGGCAGCGACACCCGTTAGAATTCAGCATAAGGTTACTCCAAAACGTCTGTTACACAAGATTGACAATAACACGATAGAACACGTAGTCTAGCTGATAACTTGCATGTGAACAGTTTATCCAGAAAGAAACACTTTAAAATAGAAATGCTTTTATTTAGGATAATGTGCGCATGTGAATGTGGTCCGTAGCTGTTTACAAACCGGGTGTCCTTAAAGCTGTTTACAAACCGGGTGTCCTTAAAGCTAATATCTGTGGTATATTAAAACATTGCGGCACGAAGGGTGTGGTATGACGTCACTTTTTACTGCTCTCTAATTGTGTTAGTAAGGAGTTTATAAAAGTAGTAAGGCATCTCGGGGATTGTGACATATTGCAAATATACCACAGCTAAGCGCTGAGTCAACACACCCCCGTGATGTGTAGGGCTAAAGACCTGGTGGTTCAAGCCAGAATATCAGAATATATACCCTGCTGTGGTATGACAACTTATATTACATTAGTTACCCTGCTTTTCATTGCAATAAGGCCCCTCAGGTTTACTATTTATTTTGACAATTTAGCACACAAGAAATATTAGCTTTTACTAACTACCTTACTATGTTAATTGTAATGCTTTTTAATTACAATATAATTCTAATGTTATAAATAGCTAGTTAACTCTTGGTTGTCTTGTCACACGCCCACCAGTAATGGCTGAGGATGGGGAGCTGAACCAAATTGGGAGCCTGACCACCTCATCTGGTCAATGTGTCCGGCAAACATATCAGAGTTGTGCCCATTCTCGCAGTCTGTTGGAGGGGCTGCTCGGCCTGAGGCAGGGTGGCATCCTGTTTGACGTAGTGCTTCTGGTAGAGGGCAGGCCCATCAAAGCCCATCGCATCCTGCTGGCTGCTTCGTGTGAATACTTCAGGTAAGCAAGTCTTCCTTGCTTTCAGCAACCCCTTTGTTATCTGCATACATATTATGTCATTTTCTCCCCTCCTTCCAGAGGGATGTTTGCTGGAGGGCTCAGAGAGACACATCTGACAGAGATTCCAGTACATGGGGTGACCTACACTGCCATGACCAAACTGCTGGATTTCATTTACACATCTGAACTTGAACTTGACCTTGACACTGTGCAGGAGGTCCTGGTTGCTGCAACTCTCATACAGGTATGTCATTTTTCAGTCATTTGTAAAGTCTTATTTCTTAAGATTTATTTCACAGTTTACATTTTGCGTTTGATCTTTTGTAGATTGAGGATGTTATTGGCTTCTGCTGTGACTTCCTTTTCTCCTGGCTGGATGATAGCAACATCCTGGAGGTTGACAAGCTGGCTGATATGTTTGGGCTGCAGCAGTTGGGGGACAAGGTGCACTCTTACATCCTCAGAAACATTCAGACATTCTCTCGCTCAGAGGTGTACCGCCAGCTTCCTCCAGAGAAGGTCTTCAGTGTGCTGAACAGTGACAAACTGGAGGTCAGCTCAGAGAATGAAGTTTATGAGGCAGCTCTACACTTCCACTACAAACCAGAGCAGGTAGAGACAGACCAGGTGTCCCTCCAGGTAAGACCAGCAGGTTAGTCAGCCTATCTAAATTTGAGGCATAATTCCGTTTGCCCTTGGTGTACTGCAGTGTCTTCCATTGGCCATTTGTAGTAAATGAACATCCAATGATCTTGTCATGTTTGGTTGTAAGAGATGAATGGCTGATGACTGGCTGCACCATATTGTCAGAGCCATTGTGTGTCTTGTGTGGATAAGACATTCTCCCTCATTTTGCTCACCCAGGAAAATCTGAGAATGCTGGAGGCAGTGCGCTTTTGCCTAATGGACAAACGGGTGTTGCAGAGACTTTTTGGGCGTCTGAATCAGTGCCCACTGAAGGACTTAGTTTCATCTGCACTGCGTTACCATGAGCAGGAGCTATGGCAGCCTGTTCTGCAGTGCCCTCTCACCCAACCCCGCTCCAGCTATAACTGCATCCTGTGCTTTGGGGGGATGTTCTCCTCTGGTTCGCTGACTGAGAGCGAAGACTTGTTCCAAGTTTACCACCCTAGCTGGGGTGAGTGGAGGACACTTGCAGCTGGTCAGGCGCACCGCATGTCAAACCAGGGCATCGCCGTGCTTAACAACTTTGTCTATTTGATTGGAGGAGACAAGAACACCAGTGGCTTTCGAGCAGAGACTCGATGCTGGAGGTGAGACCTTTGTC
This sequence comes from Esox niger, assembly GCA_016801105.1. NCBI lineage: Eukaryota > Metazoa > Chordata > Actinopteri > Esociformes > Esocidae > Esox > Esox niger. The sequence continues at coordinate 88,018 of JACXGJ010000071.1, read as the reverse complement.
ACACTGAATACTTACGTAATCATTAAGCCTGTCGTTATATCCTGTTTGGTTTCTGACAGATGTAATTCTATTATTCATCATACACATCAGAATGTGATAGCTGACTGAAACATTCAGTTTAGGCGCTCCGTCATAGGCGTGTGAAAATAAGTGATTTTACCATAGATTTAAGAATTGATACGTTTGGGGCATATCTAAAATCCAAATATAAGTATCAAACAAAACAACATTTCAGAATACTATTTGTACTTTAATTAATATAAGAGATTTGGTCAGGGGTCTGAATACTTTGGCAAGGCAAAGTAAACTCTTATTTGCTCTGAGATCTGTTTACTCCTGACTTTATATCCTCTTGAACTGCCAAAGTAGCCTTGTTTTGGGGGGGGGGTTGAAATGACTGCTCTGGATTTCTTTGCAATTATTTAGAATTATTGTAATTACCGATTTTATTAGGATGTCATCTTTTTTGTAGATCTGTCATACATAAAAAGTACTGATATTTTCCTCTCAGATATGACCCTCGCCACAACCGCTGGTGCGCGATCAAGGCCCTGCAGCAGCCGCATGCAGACCACTGTGTGTGTGTGCTGGACGGACACATCTACGCTATTGGGGGGCGCGACTACAGCAATGAACTGGAGTGTGTTGAGCGCTATGACCCATACACCAACACATGGGAATATGTGTCAGCCCTCAGCAAAGAGGTAGGATCATGTGATTGGTCATTTATTGAAGACAGTCTTGCCCACAAGAGGGTGCTACGTGTTCACTGAAATCTGTTTATTGGTCTCTCAGTGTTGTAGCCTTCTCTGGAAGATCTAGTCATGGACTTTTGCAATTAACAAAATGTTTTTGAAACCTAGAATTTCAGGCTCAATGTGTACTTTGTTGTCTATATGTGCATTAGCAATAATTTGCATACCATGGTTAGCCGTGACATTTCAAATTTGTAAGCAGGTGATTTGGATGACATGGGCACAAATTGGCACATACCTGACTTGGCTAACAATATTCGGGGATCCTTTTTGGATCAAATGTGCAACTTTTACAACTAGCAGCTGAAAATCATGAAATGCATCATCAGGATAAATAACATAAGGACCAGCTTACCATGCATGATTGTAAGTCTACAAATGCTCTAGAGTGAAGGGAAACATGCTTGTAGGTCTTTTCTGTTTCAGCGTACACTGGCCATTACTCCAGACTTACTGGGCCATGGCTCCGACGTACCTGATCTTACCCAGGGCCTAAGCCAGTCAACTAACTTTTCGGCTGGCGTTTAGAGAACATTTGCTAAGCATGACATGTTACACCTTCTCATCTTATTTATGCCGGGGCTGTTGATTCTGCTTTCCACAAGTGCGTGGGTCATACACTAATGCAGTAACATCTTATAATTGCACTATAAACATATGTATTTGAGATATACTGGGGGGAATTAAATACATTTATTTATTGCTTTATTTGAAGAGAGATGTCATGAATGAAATGTTGTTAGTCAAATCAAAATAAGTATACATTTTCAGAGGTTCAAGGTGGATTCGAGTTTGAGTTACAAGTGAATAACAACAGTACATTTGTTTGAATAATCAAATAGGTATGCTATTCCTCCCCGAATGAGCAATTATTGATATTCTTTGTCCTGGTTGTGTTATGCTGAACATATAATTTTCCTACCGAGGTGTATGCACATGCCGGAGCAGTCTTAGATGGCAAGATGTACATCACTTGTGGGCGGCGGGGAATGGCGTATCTGAAGGAGACACAATGTTATGACCCCCAGCGCAACCAGTGGGTAGATTGCGCAGAGAGTCCTGTGGAGCGGGCATGGCACGGCATGGCTGCGGTCAATGGACGAGTCTATGTCATTGGAGGCAGCAATGATGAACAGGGATACCGCCGAGATGTTCTTAAGGTACCATAGCTCCACTTATTATTCTGGTTCTAAGTTAGCTGAAGATGGCTATCAAGTAAAAATAACAACTGCTCCTTTTAGATAGCAACTACGCAAAAAAAAAACAATGACAAGGTTGTGTCTGTGGCAACGTTACAAAAAGCGAAGTATTTCAATTGTATGTGTTTACTTATACATATTATGTTTTAATTAAAATAGAAATGTCACTTATATTTGTATGTTGGGTTGGGATTTTAACTTTGTTACGATACCAGAGAAATTACACGGTTCTCAATTTCGATACCATGGCAAAAGCATCTATTACAATAGTGTTTGTCTTTTAAAGTAACAATTACTATTTAAGCATAATTTATGTTTCTCTCTACGAAGACAAAGCAGAAGTTATAATAAGATTGGATATCGTCTACTTGAGATAACTACTACTACTACTTGAAAGTTTTACTCCACATTACATGTGCTGAGACCTAACCGAGATACAAATGTGCTCATAAGTTTGCATACCCTGGCAGAAATAGTGAAAGTTTTGCATTGATTTTGAAGATATGACTGATCATGCTCTTTTTCTAAGGGTAGTGTTCAAAAGAAGCCATTTATTATCACATAGTTCTTTGGCTCCTTTTTAAATAATAATGATTCAGAAATCACCTCAATGGCCCTGATCAAAAGCTTACATACCCTTGTTTGGCCTTGCAACGGACGCAATGTGACACATGAGAAAAAGGCAATTAAAGGTGAATTTCCCACACCTGTGGCTTTTTAAATTGCAATTAGCGTCTGTGTATAAATAGTCAATGAGTTTATTAGCGCTCACATGGATGCACTGAGCAGGATTGATATTGAGCCATGGGGAGCAGAAAAGAACTGTCAAAAGACCTGTGTAACAAGGTAATGGAACTTTATAAAGATTGAGAAGGATATAAAAAGATATCCAAAGCCTTGCAAATGCCAGTCAGTACTGTTCAATCACTTATTGAGAAGTGGAAAATTCAGGCATCTCTTGATACCCAGCCAAGATCAGGTAGACTAAGAAAGATTTTAGTCCAAACAGCCAGAAGAAATGTCAGGATACAAAGAAAAAGCCACAGGTACCCTCATGGGAGATATACTGGCTGCTCTTGAAAAGGCGGTGTGGTTTTTTCAAGGAGCACCATATGACAATTCTTGAACAAAAAAAAGCTGCATGGTCGCAGTTCCAGAAAGAAGCCTTTACTGCCACAAAAATCCTGGTTAAAGTAAGCCCGACAACACCTTGACACGCCTCACAGCTTCTGGCACACTGTAATTTGGAGTGATGAGACCACCATAAGCACTATGTTTGGAGAGGAGTCAACAAGCCCTATAGTGAACAGAATACCATCCCCACTGTGAAGCATGGTGGTGGCTCACTGTTTTTTTTGGGAGCTCTAAAAGCATGGGGAATCTTGTGAACATTGATGGCAGGCAGAATGTAACATTTCATCCGAAAATACTGGTAGGCAATTTGCATTGTTCTAAACAAAAGCTGCGCTTGGGACACTATTTAACTTTTCCAGCACGACAATGACCCTAAGCACCAAGTTGACCCTCCAGTGGTTACAGCAGAGAAAGGTGAAGGTTCTGGAGGGGCCATCACAGTATCCTGACCTTAATATCATCGAGCCACACTGGGGAGATTTCAAATGTCCAGTTTGACCTGGAGTCATTCTTCTAAGACATGTGCTGTTATATCACCTGCCAGAATTCGGGGCCTCATAGACAACTATTACAAAAGACTGCATGCTGTCATTGATGCTAAAGGGGGGCAATACACAGTATTAAGAACTAAGGGAATGCAGACTTGAACATGGGTTAGTAAAAAAAATCAATTCTGTTATGACCTACAGTTGAATGTGAATCCCATAAGAAATAAAATGGGGTTTGCCTGCTCACTCAGTTTCTTTACAAATGGTGCATATTACCAATTTTCCAAAGGTATGCATACTTTTGAGTACAACTGTGCACTTGTTGAGGTGTTGGACTTGCAATAATGATGGTGACTTCTACTGTCCTTGCAAGGGTATGATATAATTTTGTGACGTGTGCAATTATTCTTTGGCACAATCAATGCTCCTGGTTTTCTGAAAAAAAGGACATCAGAACCATTAGTACCAAATCTTACATATTTGCAATTGAAGTATTGATTATTGTGACATTCTTATTAGTATGTTGGAAACCTATTTATAGCAATAGGTAACACAAGGCAGTGCTGTATCATATTTGCAGTAAAAGGTAAATGGGTTGAACAATGTAATTTAATGTGACTGGCCTCTTTTCCAGGTGGCATGTTATAGCCCAGGGGCTAACTCTTGGTCTGTGATGAGTCCTTTACCGGCTGGTCATGGGGAGCCAGGCATGGCAGTGCTCGGCAGCCGCATCTACATATTGGGTGGGCGCTCTCATGACAAGGGCAACCGTATGAAATATGTGCATGTGTACAACACAGAGGAAGACCTCTGGGAGATTGGGACAGCGTTTAAGGACCGCATCTCTGGCTTGGCAGCCTGCGTGGTGCTTCTTTCCCGTACTGTGATAGATCAGGCTAAGACCTGGGAGCAGCGCACCAAGTCGTCCTGGGAGGAGACGGATTTGGACAACTCTGAGGACTCGAGTGATGACTGACGGACGTGGTCCTGCACTGAGGAGAACCATAGAGAGTTGTTGAGACATTGCATTGAACTGAATCTGAGGAAATATTTTCTTTTGCATGGCTAACGGAATCCAAGGGGTATTTCCATATCTTGTTCTATACCGTGGTGATGGGATGGTAGTCTTCTACAGACATGTTTTATCCACGCTGTGTGCCTCTGAACCAAAGTGTAAACCAAGGCCTTTGCCTCTGTTATGTTGTTGCTCCAACATCTGTACTTCTGTAGCCCTCAGACTGGGCAACTATGTTTTTAAGATACACTACCGTTGGGGACACACACATTTCCTTGTTTTTGAAAGAACAGTAAAAATGTTGTCAATTATATTAACATCAAATTGATCAGTGTAGACATTGTTAATGTTGCGAGTTTCAATTGTAGCTGGAAACAGCTTTAAACAGTACCAACAAAATGCCAGTCTCAATGTCAACAGTGAAGAGGCGACTCCGGGATGCTGGATTCTTTGCTGAGTTGCAAAGAAAAAGCCTTATCTCTAACTGGCCAATAAGAGGAAAATATTAAGATGGGCAACAGAACACTGACACTGGACAGAGGAAGATTGGAAAGAAGAGGTATGGGCAGACAAATCTAAGTTTGAAGTGTTCGGATCACAAAGAGCTTTTGTGAGACACCAAATGAAATGAAAAGATATTGGAGGAGTGCCTGACACCATGGATCAAGCATGGTGGAGGCAATGTGATTGTCTGGGGGTGCTTTGGTGGTGGTGGTGGTGGTGAAGTGGGAGATTTGTACAGGGTGAAAGGGATCTTGAAGAACAATAGCTCACTCCAGTTTGCAACTCCATACCATACCCTTTGGACGGTGCATGATTGGAGCCAATCACCTACAACAGGACAATAGCCAAAAGCACAGCTTTAAACTATGCAAGAACTATTTAGGGAAGAAGCAGTCAGCTGGTATTCTGTCTATAATTGAGTGGCCAGCACAGTCACCGGATCTCAGCCCTATTGAGTTGAGGGAGCAGCTTGATCGTATGGTACATAAGATGTGCCCATCAAGCCAGTTCAACTTGTGGGAGGTGCTTCAGGAACCATAGGGTGACATCTCCTCTGATTACTTCAACAAAAATTTACATATGGAATGCCAAAGGTCTGCAAGGCTGTAATTACTGGAAATGGAGGATTCATTGATGAAAGCCAAATTCAAAGGACACTATTATTTCAATTGAAAATTATAATTTCAAACAATTTTGCTATAATTCCTCAAATACATTCATGGAAAACAAGGACATTTCTAAGTGACCCCAAACTTTTGAAACGTTAGTGTGTGTCCTCTCTTTATACAGAGAGGAGGAGATGGTCCTTTGTTTTTTCATAAAAAAAGTGTATGAATATTTCACAGCTGTTCTGAAAAGTACCAACGGCCTCATGCCAGTCTTGCACTTAAAATACATACACGTGCAGAAAATGTGATCTGTACATTTGTTGAAACTTAGGGAAGTTCCAGATCTTTGGTCTCCATTGACCGAAGATCCCGTTAGAGTAATTTCTGCTACAATGCATCAATAATTTGGCATTACTCAAAGGTGGATATTGTGTAAGGCATAAAAATAGCTATAATAATAATAATGGAGTATAATTGCATATATAATATTGACATTTTCTGTTATTGCACTCATGAAGGTAAAGGACAATTAATTTGCCATCTTGAAAACTGATTGTATCGATCTGTAAAGACCTTATAACCATGCCTTGTTACTAGATTGGAAAGGCGTTTACTCATCTTGCACTTTAAAATAGTTCTTAATTCCTATTCGCACACTGTGCCTTGTGTTCACTATTAAACCCTAGACATTGTTTGTCATTTGTTTAGAAGGCCCTTTCATTATGTGCCCTGTATGTCAGTGAGGTGGCAAGGTCACCTTGTGGTTAAACTGTTAGACCAATAATTGAATGTTTCCTAGTATGAATCCCCAAGCTGTTAATATGCAAAAAAAACGTTGTTTTGCCCTTGAGCAATGCACTTAACTGTAAATACTCCAGGGCTGCCATCTGTAATAGCTGATCCCCTGGCTGTGACTCCACTCTCTCATGGTGTCCCAGGGAGAGTGGAATATGCCAGAAAGCACATTTCCAATTCATACAACACATTTTGGACATTTGTGAAATTGCAAATGTATGAACCCACCAGATTATTATCATCATCACTGTTTATGAAGTCGAAATGCTCCTGTAGGTACACAGTCATCCAGGAAAAGTTCTTTTACAGAGCAGCAAACAATTGTAGAGAATGATTTTGTGAAACATGTTTACTTATTATGTCAAACAATGTATTTAATTCCTCTAGAGAATGAGATTTACATAGTTTTGGCCTATGTCTGAGTGGCTCAGTCTATCCCCTCAAGGTGGTTCTGGTTAGCTTATGCTGAGCATTATCCCGCCCAGTCTCTGCTAGTTCCTCTCCATTTGGTTCTATAGCCCATTGACTTAATGAAGCTTGACTGCTGCTTTCCTCTCTGGGGCCGTTTCATCTGCATCTGTAATCCCCCATCATCCCCCAGTTAGTGCTCCCCTCTTTATTTCACACTGTCTTGTCAATCCCTGCTGTGTCGTTTGGTGAGGTCAGCTGATGCACCCTCTGGTTTTGGACATCCAGCACAGCTTGCACAACCTGCTATGTTTTCACGGCATCCATAAACAGCAGTCTCTTCATTCTTACACCACTGGCCACCTTGGGAATAATAAAGACATACGTCACATTTTTGGGCATTTACGCACTTTAGGGTGTAAGTCGATTTAAAGCTCTTTGCGTGTCCATTATCAGTTTTAAAACCCGGTGGTGCTGTTTTGAGGTAATGCAGAGTGGAATGGTGGATGTGTCTGGGGCGTTGTTAACAAGTGTTTGTGCTCTCTGTTGTCTAAATCCTGTCCTGTTCTACTGCAGAGTGTTTCCGTGTCAAAGGAGAGCCAGTCTGTCATGTAATAAGTCATTTGGCTGGTGATGAAAGAGTCATTTTGGGAGAGACCTGGGTCAGCAGAGCTGCACTTGAAAAGAGTCCTGCTGACCATTTGATACATCCCATCTGTCAGATGAGGGAGTGGGTCTGGCACGAGTCTCAATCCCCCAAGCATGACACCTCAAACCAGTTTACACACATTCATGCTTCTCATTTATGCAGGGAGTCTTTGGACTGATCACATAAAAAATTAATTGTGGAGCATGTTTAAAAGCGGTCATAATAACTTGGGTGTCTATTAACACAAAAAGCAGCTTGCTCTCTGATTGACATCAGTCATAGTACAAACCAGAACATATTAGGCTGTAAAAATGGGCACAGTATCAATTCTTGACTCAACATATTTACTGCTGTTGCACTGTACTTTTTGCGTAAGTTTGCGTCTTCGGTATGCCACACTGATGCATGCACTAGCTGGGTGAAGTGAGTGTTCATCAGAAGAGGAGGGCGGGCGAAAGGGAGCCAACGATTTGCCCAACTAATGTCTCAAAGAGCCTACTAATGAATTGAGCTGAGTAAAAGCCCTTGGCGGCATTGTCCCTGGAGGACGACTCCCGCCCTCCTTTCCCAGCTTTACAGCGGTCATTAGGAGCTGACATCCATGAAGAGGGGCAATCAGGCTGCTGTGTACTTGCTGTTGTTAAAGGGAGCCAACTGGCCTTTTCATGCTTTTTAAAGCTTATTCAGAGGGAGTGAGATGGACATGGTATGTTTTATAACACAAGTGGGTAAACCTCAGCAGGTGAATTCACTCCCGTGGCCTGAGGCACAATAGTGTAGGGTATTTAAAGCTTGCTGAGCCAAAGGTAACCTGTACAGTCATCAAAAAGGCAAATACAAACAAACAATACGGTAGGCAGTATTGTTGTGGCATCTTCAAAAATGCAGAAACACAGATTGTGTTTTATAATGTGTACAAATGTGTGAAAATGTAACTAGGCATAACTGAGAGTAATGTGGTTACATTAACATCCTTAAAGGTGCCATCTTAAATTTGCTCCCGCCTTGTGGTCGCTGACTGAATTACAACACACTACTTTCACTTTTGGTCAGTCAGGTTACAAAGCTGTAAAAAATATATTTAAAAATGTTTTGTAACTTCAAAGCTATTCAGATGACACAATGACGACATACATTATGCTGTGCTTGTTTCTCAGTTGAGTTCACATGCTGCCTTTGTTTCTTTTCAATTTGACAAGAGAGGTTGGTGACCAATAGAAATTCTGCATTCTCAGACACTTTCATAGGTATACAAACCAATTTCTGTTGAGGAAATTTTATGAAACACCATTATTTCACCATTATTGCAGATATGGACATTTTCTGATATTACAAGGCAGAAGCACTTAATTATAGATCCTATAAATCTGACCTGTTAAAAAGTCCATATTTTACAACAGTCTAATCTGAGAGAACAAAACGTATAGAAAACAGCTGCTGGGAAAGCATTGTACCCTGATATCCCAATAAGTTCAACTGATCATTACATGTATTCAAGCGTTTTTTGTACAATACCATACTTTAAATGTAAATCTAGACTTGGTCAGATATGTGTTGGCATGTATATGATGTACACAAATATGGGGACAAATACCTTCAAAAGACACATTGTGGGCTCTACAGTGTCCTGCGCCCTTGTTAGTGCCCTAACTGTGCTACAAGTAGATTAATACTTTGACGTACACATATTCTTTATTTTTTTATTCCATACAGACCACATGACGACGTCATTACAGATTGTTTGTACAAAAATAATTAAAAGAAATTCAGTTTAAACATAAAATAAATAGACAAATAATAAACACACATTTTATTAGTCGAAACACATCCATTTTTGCCAGCTGTGATACAGACATGTATGCATCAACAGTCTGGTGGTCGTTCCAAAAAATATTGTCTCTGTTTTATTATTTTCACCTCTAATCTCTGCTTTTGTTCTCCTGACCCAGGTGCTGGTCTTAGCATAGCTTCGGCAGGCTGTAGCACGGTTGTGAGCTTTGGATCCCCAGTCAGTAGGGTGTGATGGTGGACTTGGGACAGACGGAAATAATGGGGTCAAACCAGTCCAATACTTCTATGGGAAGAGATCAGTAGAAGAAATTCTGACAGTATAGCAGTAGTTATTAGGCCTCAACCAGTCCCCTTTAGGGCTACAGTTTTGTAGTCTTTTAAGAGAAACTGTGAGGAAATCACCAGCATGAGTAGGAGAAGAGTGGGTACTGGCTCCACTCCACGTTGCCATGATGGTATCCATGGTGCACAGCCGGAGTACTGTAGTCATTTGGCAGGTGGTGAGGAGGAGGAGGAGGATACTGGGCAGGGCTGGGGCCGCTCCACTGGCCCAAAGTCTGCTCCGTGCTATATGGAGTGTAGATGTGGTGGCTGAGGACCCCTGGCTTGCCCGCTTGAGCCATGGCCATATTGATCACCCCCGTGTAGTCCTGATGGAGTCCAGCAGGGGGTTGGGGGCCACAGGGAGATTGTCCAACGTCATGAGCAGAGGGCTTGGGGGCCTCATGCTCAGGGACTGTGGCTACATCAGGGACTCTGGACTCAAAGATGGCCTGCCCAGATCCCCCATTGCTGCTGCCTACGCTGGAGGATGGAGATGGAGACTTCCCATATTCATGGAACCTGCAAAGAGAGAGAGAATGGTCAGTATTGCCTTCACATAGGCAGCAGCATGAACATTCCTGAGATTGAAGACATGCATTCTTTGGTAGGTACCTGAATGGCTGATATGATGCTGGGGCTGGTACTAACTGCTCTGCATTGTACATGTCCCTGGGTTCAGGCCCCGGGGATGAGTCTGTCTGGATTTGGTGGCCATGCTCCCTTTCAGACCCCCAGGGGGAGAAGCGCTCCTCTTTCACCACATCCTCTTTTCTTTTAGGGAGTTCTGCCTGCTCTCCTTCATATCCCTCATATGATGACCTGCGGAATCCTGTAAAACATAAATGACATCAGACACACTGCCCTCAGAGAAATCTTAAAATGAACGGATGAGTAGTTTAGTCATAAAATGAACTACAGTAAGCAAATACCTGGAGGGCTGTCCTCATCAGACTCTCTGCTTAAATAATCAGGTTTCTTTGCTTTCTTCTCTGGGCATGCTGGGTTTCTGTTAGCACGCCTGCAGCGGGTAAGATAGTATAATCAATTGGATAATTAATGTGTTGATTTGAAACAGGAAGAAAATGTAAATGTTATAGGGGGAGATGAAGATTCAACACTGACACAAAAATAGTATTACCTTTTTGTATTCGTTTCTACATCTCTGAAGCCTTTTGCAAATGGGTTGTGATCAATTTTCAGCTTGGTTATCTAGAGGAAGAGTTGGGTTTAACATTATTACCTTGTAACCAGATGCTTGAATTTGAAATAAAATGGCAGTAGTCGGCCGTGTCAGTCTCCGCAGTGAAACTGACCTTAGTGTTCTGGTAAGCAGTGACAGAGGTAAAGGAGGTCTCCGGGAATGTAAAGGTCTGGAAGACACTCCAGCGTACACTGTACAGGTCATCTGCCTGGACAATGTGGAAGCGTGGGTGGTAACGGTGCATTGAATGCAAAATGATCTGAAATAGGTTGTGGGTTTTGCAGTTAGTTGAGCCATCTAATCAAAGTAAAACATGTTTTTGCCAATGCTCTGTTGAAGCAATGTATATATGATATATACAGTAAAGCCCGAAAGTATTCATACCCATGCAGAATATTTAGCTATAGAGAATTTACATTTGACCAGTGGGTTTCTTCTGGCTGGAAATGACATAAACATGTAACAAAGTGCTGGAGACCCAAATGAATAACGTAACTATTTATGACTTGCAGTTGACTAGAAACTGAATAGAGAACAAATGCTGTTCAGCTGTACTTAATGTACAGGTGATTAGAATGCTCTCTCATGGGGGAAATTACAATAACATTTTAAATGGTATAGAAACTTGCATTCTATACCAGGGGTATGACTAACTTTGGACACAGCATTTTTTGTAAAAATTTGAAAACACCAAAACAGATCATTTTTATCTCCAGCACGTCTTACTATGTTTTGTCACTTGTTTATGTCATTTCCAGCCAGAGGAAACCGATTGGTTAAATCCAAATACACTATAGCTCAAAATTTGGCATGGGTTTTAATATTTTTGGGCTTAACTGTATATTTATTTTAGAGTCTTCTTACATGGCCATGTTGGTCCAGAGTGTTGTTAGTGAGCTTGAGTTTGAGGAAGGAGACCGACTGTTTCATCCAGTGGCTCCCAGGAGCCGGAGAGTCTGGATGCAGGTATGTTCGGCAAGGGGGCTGCGGTTCAGCCTTCCCAGCCACTTCCCATTTCTCTTTATTCCACTGGAAAACGTTGAGTAAACACATTAACATTACCATAACCAGGAGGGATTTTCAGAGCACTGCCATCTAACCTTGAGGAGGCTAAGCAGAAAGTGATAGTTTGACTGGCACCACCAGAGAAAGGGAGTGATACAATGGGCAAACAGCAGGGGATAGAACAACAGGAAGAGAGTGTCCTTTGATGTCCAATGTCAGAAGGGTGATTAGCAGAGAGAGGAGTGGGACTGTTTTTTCCTGCAGATGCTGACCGTTGAAAGAAAATGATTGCTAATGTTTGCTAATGTCAACTGTTTCAACGAATGAGGAAACGATTCTGGATTCAATGACTCATATGATAGACATTAATTGAAACGCAAACATACAAAGGTTTCTTACCTTATACCTGAAACCATCCACAGGTACCATGTCAACCAACAAGATGTACTTGGAACATGGAATTAGTCCAGAAATGTTGATTTTACAGTGAGGAAACATTCTCCTGAAAAATACAAGAATACACATTGTAATCAAAGTAACAACACAAATGCTACTTCTTAAGGGTTATCAATCTATTCAATTGTAATTGATTATGACAGAGAGATGTTGAAGTGGATATCTCACCTGCCAGGTTTAGTGATAATCATCTCTGTTCCTATTTCATGAAAGGACTTCCAGAGCTCAGGGTCCTCCAAAGTCATCCGGATGTTGCCTTGGTGATAGGCATCAGGGCCACCAGGAATAGAGGATGGCGGTGGAGAACTAAAGTTGGACTTCATGTCTAGGATATATGTTGAAAACAATCACTCGTAAATCAAAATTGGGCAAGCTCACCAACTCAGAATTGAATAGTTTTTAATGAAGAGGAGCACAGGAACATAGAGACTTCCACTGGGAATCCAAGGTAGGTTTTGATGGTAACAAAGGGGCTTGAGAAACAATACTCACCTCTGATGGAGTGCATTCTTAAGATGAAGTGTTGGAACAAGGAGGTGATCCAAAAATTTAATTTTTCAGCAAAGCAGTTTAGTATGATCCAAATTAGTGAGCGCAGTTCACCGTTCCTCCTTGGTGCTGTAAATTTGTCTTAAGCTTTCAGTATATTCCTCTGGTTCTTGAAGCATACATTGAGTCGTAGTACATCCAGTGGTTTTCAAACAGCAATCATCTGGGGCTCCATTGAACTATTCAACTGGAGGATGGGGTGTCCCTGACTTTTAAGAGGAGACCTGCGATGGGAGTGGCTTAAAGAGCCATTCCCAAGCTTTGAAGTGGCACAATGATGAGTCAATGTGCCATTGTGATTGGAAGGTTGTAGAAATCAAAGGGATTTAACAGAGCCTTGATACCGTCCCCACAGGAAGGGAGACGGAGGAAATGCATCTTTATTAACTGCTAAGACACTTTTAAACAAATATGGACAGACTTCCCCACTGGAAGTGGCACCAAAATATGTGTAAATATCATTCACACAGACCTAATCATACAAAGGAAGACCATTTAGTGTCCCCATGCAATCTGGTAAAAAAGTGAACAATTAATTTACATTGCTAATACAAGTTCAGGGAAGTGATCCTTTTTCAAACTTCACCAACCTTCAAATAATTCTTAAAGCCTACAACCATATTTTTTTTACTTTGAATTCATCTCACAATGTCTACTAAACCACTCTGTTATTATTTTAATTTGATTAAAATAAATATACAGCACATTTTCCAAATGAATGTTCCTGAGTATCCTTCGGCCCATGAAAGGCTCAGCCTGAACAGAAGGTTTATGTACATAAAATGTTGACTGGGTCTTTAAGGTATCCTAAACAGTAGCCATGAGACTTTATTTGCAATTAATGAGGCCATTTGTATTATTGGAATGAGTATAGTATTATGAGTACAGTATTATGGATTAAAATGACTACTGAACATTAGAAACTAGTGCTATTTGAACCTTTAATAAAATAGTAATCCAATGAAGTGTTATGTATGAACAACATACTGTACTTCATTTTGAACCTGTTGGCCTTCAAGAAATGTTCTCTGAATTTGATTCATTCTTAAAACAGTTCCCACAAAATGGTGAAATACACTCAACATGTCAAACAACGGTTTAAAAATCTTGACCTAACATGGTCTTTGCCCTGTCCTATTCCCCATCAAGTGAGAACAGTGTGTGGATCAAATAAACTCGTATGATAACTTACATTAGTACATGTTTTCTCCAGGTGAGTCTTACCTGAGGGCCAGTGTGTTGGATATTTCCAATAATTGGCCCTTGGGTTGTGTATTGGGGTGTCTAGACAGGACAATGGACTGAAAGATAATCTCATTAGGGCAGTTTCCCCTGAAGGTCCCAGTTTCTTCATGCAGGGCGACTGTATGGGCCAACAATTAACAGTCAGTTAGCACCATAGGGAAAAGACACAACAGCCTGAAAGAGACAGAGGGAGACAGTGAATACTCATTGCTCTCTATGGTTTTGAGGTCTGGGGGCACTACCAAGAAGCAATTCACAAAATGGAACAAATACCCAACGAAAACTCTGTATACAGACTTCTGCAATGGTATCATCAGACAAAAAAGGCTACATAATTAATGCAGAGCACAAGGACTAAACAAGACAAGTTCTGTCTGTTCAAGTTTAGACAGAAAAGCACATCCTAATCTGCCCATTGCATGACCACATTAGAGACACCTAACAGACCACCCAAGGAATTTGAGAAACAAACATTGATAAATTCCCATATCTGTTAGGCAAAACATCTCATTAAAAACAACAGAAAATATTTGGGACTTTTACAATAAGAAAAAGGCAACTGGTGGAGCACAAAAACACCACTTTTAACACTTTTTGCACATTGTTAAAACATTGTATACAGTTAATAAAACATTTAAAATCAATTGAATTAAGACTGATCACAACCTTCCCTCCACTCCAAAGTAAACTCCCCTCCATGATCATTATTGTCCGGGCAAATCCACAAGTCTCCTCTATCCTGCTCTGTTTCCATCGAAAAACATGAAACACTAAATGGAGAGCCACCTTAGTGTTCCTCCATCATCTCCACTCCTTTGTTTGGCACCCCAATTAGTCGAAATCTTTGTTCAGCTACAATTTAAACATACAGCTCCAGAAATTAAGAGACCACTTCACCTTTTTCTTTCCTTTTCAAAGAAGTAGAAAAGGAAAGTTTTGAGTGAGGAACAGAAGCGTTCAATTTGCGGTGGTGTCTTTATTTTAACTCTTCTGTTCCTCACTCAAAA
The DNA here is from genome assembly GCA_016801105.1 of Esox niger. Lineage (NCBI taxonomy): Eukaryota > Metazoa > Chordata > Actinopteri > Esociformes > Esocidae > Esox > Esox niger. The sequence goes on along the minus strand of JACXGJ010000071.1, from coordinate 72,885 downwards.
CCTTCCTTTTTGACTTCTTTGGAAAGGAAAGAAAAGGGTGAAGTGGTCTCTTAATTTTAACCGGAGCTGTATAATCTGTCTCATTTAACTATGTCCTTGAAGACTAAGCAAAACTCAAAAATCTTAATACAATTGAATAGATGTTTTTGTATGCTTATGTGTGCATATTGCATACAGTAAGTATAGTCCAAGTTTCTGTTCTAGTTTTATTGTAATTCCATTGTCTTCATAATTTGCTTCTGTAAATCAAAATGAGTCTGTCATTATTTGGGAGATCTTTGTGAAGGATTTGGAAAATAGTAGTATGGTAGCAAAATGGATTTGATTACTAATGCATCTAAGTATCTTTCATTGGAAATGGTCAAATCTAACCAGGAAATGTCCCTCTAATGGAACAGTGGTTAAACAGGCCCTTGGGAGAGGTTCACATCTAGAATGCATTGCCTGTGAGAATATATTGACTGGTGTGTAAAAGAGCCCATGTTGAGTCAATGTATATCTGTCCCATTAATTCAACAGACCCACTCTGAGAGAAATGTATTGGATTTTCACACCATAGGTCCTCACATTAATTTTAAAAGGCTAAAAGACAGATAAAATACAACCATTCCACCAATCCCTCTGCGTAGTAGGCCCTACTGCTAGTAGCACTTTGAGTTTAAGGAAGTGTGATGTTTTTTTTTCCTTATTTGAAACCAGTGGTTGTTGAGGAGTTATTAATCACAGGTTTAGTGTTGCTCTCTTCACTTTGCACTTCAGAGCAAATGCATATTCCCAGGGTCTCTTGTGCTGTCTGTCTCCCTTACTACAAACTTTCCAACAGTAGCTTAATACCAGGCAACCAGTTGTAGTTCCTTCAAAGCCGTGGCATTAGGGACCCGTTTGGCAGGTGAATCTTTCAAGTTATCACCGTTTAAAGGCTTAGAGAGAAGGGAATGTGAGTAGACCATTGTCAGAGCTCGGGTGTACATTTCAGCAGTGGCAGTGTCAATCCCATTACTATGTTCTAGGTGACAGGTTTGATAGCCAGGCCACTGAAATGTTGCAAAGTACACAAGCCTGAGTAAGGGGGTAAGTCAGGGCCGGCTGTTATAGATTTGTATATTTTTTCAGCTGTAATAATACATGTAGTGTGTTACCAGCTAGTTAATAAGCTAACTATAATTACAAATCCATTAGGTGAACCGGAGCCATCATTCAATCTGTGAATTATTCAACCATGAAGCACTAGATTGCAGAGCTATTCGAAAATATAGAATGACAAAATAAATGACATTGCCTTTATTCTAATGCCAACGTTTAAATAGAGGAATAAAGACAGTTTGTTAACATCATCACTACATGTAATAAAGCTGTAGTGATCGCATCGCCACAGCTGATATCTCAAAAAGAATCCGGGATCTAAAATGTCATTGTACAATATATTTACAATGAAACGTACACAACACTCTATTAGTGAGAATAGTGTAGCTGTTTTGAGTCTTCTGCTAGAAAAGCATTGGTGGGGCCGCTGGCGATAGCCCAGTGTCTGCTCCCTGATCACCGTTTCCACTGATGCTCTACCTCCCAGGTGTCAGTCTCTGACCATTTGCTTTAACTGTGCAAATCCCCTTGTGCTCACTAGTTAACAGCTGCCAATACACAGCCGGGCCCAAGGATCAGACGGCTCTACTTCAGCCCAATAAATAGGCCCTGCTGTGGGCCGACGAGAAATCTCACACCTTTGGCCCACATCAGCTATGCAGCATGGCCTTTTGATGCCTTAATTGGTCACTTTAAGGGGTTTGTGTAGGTAGTTGCTGACTGAGGACAACGTGATATCGGCAGCTCTAATGCTCCTTCTGACGCGGCCGACCGTTACTGAACTACAAAACGCTATAATGAATCACACTGGTTATAAAACGAATTTCAAGTTGACAATTGGGACATAGCATGAACATTTATTGTTTCTATTAACACAGCAGATGTGTATGATCTTAAAGATGGTTGCACACCGGATACAAAACACAGCCTGGATGTGTTAAATGAGTGTGAATTCTCTCAATTAGAAAACATGGAGTCAGTAAAGAACGTCAGGATTTGTTTACATTTTTTTTTATTTGAAGAGGTAATATAGGAAGTGTGAGACATCTAGCTGACTGATGGATTTGAGGTTAAAACATCCCTTATCAACCACAGCTGCCCTATCAAGGTTGGTACAAGACAAATCTCACAATTTAACCTAGGGAATGGGGAAGCACATTTGGTCCACATCATAAGAAAACAAACCTCAAATTGAGCTTTCCTGGCAAAGGGGCAAATGACAAATTCACAGCACTTCATAAGAAACTTCTGGAAGTTGCTAATGAAGGCTAATGACTTCCTTCGTGTTGGGGACTTCACACTGAAGTGAATGAACTCGTTCACAAAAATGTCAGAGAGACAAGGGTGGTCTCTCAGCTAAAAGAGTAGGTGAAAGAAAACATGATTGATACACAGGGTAGATTGGTAGATTCTTATTTTTACCCCCCCAAATATATGCAAATAATAACAAATAATATTACAAAAACATTTGCATTCTTACTTGGACTATTCAGTATACACCAACTGTAATTAATGATTGACTGCACAGGTAACTGCGGTTAAGCTACACAGAGTTATAGATGGTTGATATCCTTTTCTACCCCATTATATTAAAAAGGTCATTGTGTAGAATCCTGCTTCTAAAGTTTACAAGACTGGATTTAACAACTGAATGACTTGTCTCGTCCTCATATTCCCTTACCAAACGAGACCAGAATATATTAGCTAGTCCAGGGTGGTTTGGGGTGAGGGTGGTACTACAAGTGTCAAAAGGGAGTATGAGGGAACATGTCAGGGCAAACTGATGGGAAATATTTAAGGCAATAAAACAATTTGAAACATTAACTTAAAACATTAATAGCATATGTCTTCTTGTCATTTATCTTGTATGTATCCTAGTAGTACATCCAAAATCTAACAAAAGTCATACTGTATTCCAACAAATACATTTTATTTATATCACTATGTATAAAAATACACCAAATTAAGAACATATAAATATTAGTGCATTATTAGACAAGATAGCAACATATTACTAAAAACTGAATATATAGTTAACCTTAACTGGAAACATCAGTCTTTAGAATTTAATGGAACTGAGCCCAGTTTTACCTATATAGCTGTTTATTACAGTGACAATTAACTGCTTGACCTGTATATTTAGATTCAGCTCCAGCTCACGGACAGATGGCCTGGTATTCTACTTCAGAATTTCTTCTACTGTGAATTGTCCTGGTCCTGAGGCAGTAAACCTCTCCCAACACAACTCTACCACCACCATGCTACACTGTTTATTTTACCTCTGTTTTTGTTTTTTGTTTGTATCTTGCAAGAAATAATATTTAGCTGAAACTGTCCAGAAAAACAAAGTATGAGTTACATGTAAAACTCAATCAATCAAAAGGATAAAAAAAGCCCTTTTTATATCCGTAGTTGTTAAAAAAACTTTTACAGATACCCAGCATAAAAGCCCAAAGAGCAAGCAACAACATAATCTATGCACAGTACAAACTCCCTAGTAAGGTTGAAAAATCAGGAAGAAACCAAGAGAGGAACCAGACCTTCAGGAGTGGTCAGTCCTCTTTTGGCTGTACCAGGTGAAAATAAGAATACATGAGCTTTTGGCCAACATCCACGCTTTGGCATGTTCAGATGATAAGCAGGTCAATAAATGCAAGGGGGCTATGTCCAGAGTCTTTAAACAAAATCCAAGTCAGCAGCATAATCAGGTGTACACGAATAGGGACAGTCAGGTCAGGGGTGGGCAGTGGCAGAAGGAATCATCAGGCAACAACTTGGTCAGGAGTACAACCAGGAGGACTTTGGACAGAAAAAGCCACAACTCATTTGTTCCAGGCAGTCCTGAGGCGTGGTCCAAGACCCCACGTTCTCCTTAGGTTAAAATAGGACACCAGCAAAGTTAGCAAGAGCTTTCTTTGGATTCAAAAGGCTACTTAAGCGTACTTTGACTGAGCCTTTGACTCCCCATCACATTTCCAAATGCAATGTATACAACTCAAACTCAAAATAGGACTGACAGCCCCCTCTCCCCCTGCCCAATAATATAGAAGCTTGGAACTAGAGGCTGAGACAGGGGGGTCCAGAAACTTTGTGGCCCAGGCCAGTTAACCCCAGACAGGGCCAACCTGACAGGAAGGAACTACACCCACTTTGCCAAGCGTGAGACCAAAAGGGACACCAAACACAACCACCTTAAATGACGGCCAAGTATAGCCCACAGAGTTCACTCCTAATTGCATGAGGACTGCAAGGGGAAACAAGTAAGCCAGTGACACCGTCTCAGAATAGCATGGGAGACAACATACCAGTGGAAATGAGAGCCGCCAGGCAGACAGCAAGGGTGGCTTATAAACCCAGTGCCTTTCGGATCAGCGTCACACACCTGGACCTGACATTACATATTCATAGACCTTGCTGAACAGATAAGTCTTTAATACATACTCAAATGTTGACACGGAGTCTGTATCTCACCTTAATCGACAGACCATTCCACAATAGTGGAGCTCTGCAGTAGAGCCCAGTCTAAAGCAGTTGGTTTAGAAACACATATAGTTACGTATCACTGGACCAAATCAGAGAGGTTAAGTAGGAGCAGGCCCATGTAATGCTTTGTAGTAGTTCAACAGTAAAACCTAAAAATCTCTTCAGCAAGGTCTATGATAAAGTGCAGTCTGGCTCAGGGGTGTGAAGGTGAAAGGAAAGGCTTGATACTGTCCACCCTTGCTGTCTTCCCTGGTGATCTCTCATAGCCACTGGGATGTCCTCTCTCCACTGCCATTCGGGGGCAGAGTCACAGGCTTCTTGTTGTCCCTCAGTTGTGTGCATTGTGCAATATAGTTTGAACTCTGCTGGCAATACTCTGCCCTCATTTCAGGGTGTTTGGGGCTGTTGTGTATCCTTTTGGTTGATTCTTGAAAGACTCGTTGCTGTCCCTGTCCAAAGTCCTGGTTGTGTTGCAGATCAAGATGATACCTGATGATTCCAGCTGCCACTCTGCTGTCCAACCCACCTGATTCAACACTTGCTGTTTGCTCCTTGGGTGTTTTGTCAAAGCACTTTGTGACAACTGCTAAAGTAAAAAGGGCTTTTAAAATTAGATTGATAATCAGCCACAGCCTTAATAGGTCACCAATATGTAGAGTCTAAAACTGGAGTAATGTGATCACTTTTTTATACTTATTAAAATTCTAGCAGCAGTGGTTAGCTCTAATTAAAATGTATTTATGGTCTAATCAAGGTAACCGTAGAGAAGAGCATCGAAATTGTCTTAACGTAACGTAACAAAAGCATGGACTAGCTTTCCTGACTCAAATTTGTGTAATGTTTAGAAGATAGAAAAAAAGCCACTTTAAATATATTGTTCATCAAGAGAGATCAGTGTGAAGGGTAACACTGAGGTCTCTGTTTTTTTATGACCGCATAACTGTTGAATTAATTGTGAGGTATGAAAATACATCTATATTTCCTAAAACAAGTATTTCATTTTTGTCTGACATTAAACACAAAATATTTTCTGTCATCGAATTCCTTATACCTAAAACACAAGCTTGCAGGTTAGGCAAAGAACACCGAAATTGCCCAAATGATGTCAAAGGACAGACCATCCACACACAAACTGATATTTTTCTGATGAATAGAATCTAAACCAGGCAAGAACATGGCTGTGTAGCCTGACAGGTTTCCATTATCAGTGGTGTCAAAGGCTGCACTAGTCAAGAAGTAACAAACGGATGCAGAACCTTTGTCTGATGCCATTGAAAGGTCAAATACCACCTACACGAGTGCAGTCTCACTACTATGATGGGGTGGGTGAGAAGTGGTGCAGCAATTTTGAACTATTAGGAGACAATGGAAGGGTGAGGATTAATAGCTTGAGGACATTATTGAGAAGATAATGTTTTTCCCGTCAAATACATGTCTAAGACTTATCCCAGTCAAAGTGTGTATTTTGGTGCCATGTGACTAAACATATGCTGAGCAAACGCTTCACTGGATTTACTTCTGACCCTCAAGGAATATACCTGTAAGTGCTGTTCATCAGCTTTTTGGTGTTCCTCTGCATTTCATATGATTAATTACCTTTTTGTTACAAAATTACAAAATATATTCCTATTATTTTTTTATTTTATGAATTTCATTTGTATTTATACTAATGCTATATACTGTTTTACAAGTAAATAAACACTTACGGTTAAGATAAATTGTTTTAAACTAAATAATAAACTGGCTATGTATGTTAACAAACAAGCAATACATTTTTTAAAGCACACCAAGACCATGTAAGAGTATAAATCATATTTTCAGATTGTGACATTTTTAATGTTAAAGCCAATTATAGAGAACAAAAATCCATAGTCTAAGCTAAGGTTTAATAGTAGAAGAAAAGCTTTAGACACAAGTTAACTCTCAGTCTTGATACATTCCCATGTGAAACTCTGAAGAAATACTCAATTTTTTTACAGCAAAAAATACAAACAACCACTAGGTAGTCAAGCAAGACTTTAGACTTCAAAAAGCCATAGAGAATTTACAAGAAACATACGGCAAATATATTTTCCTAATAAAAATAATAATTCTTTCATTTTCCTCTGAGTAAATTTTTAACATACCAAAACTGATCAATAGGTAATGCATTTTCTCTCAATTATGAAAATCCAACCCTTACATTCCAATGCCAGCAAATTCAGTAAACATGACTGACAAAAGTAACTATCAATTAGCATTGTCTTGCGTCAAACAGCACACCCAATTCTACTGATCTACCAGTGATTAAAATAGGATATAAGGATTAGTGTTTGGCAAATGGGCATAACATGAACATTTCAATACGTTCTTCAATGGCTCCTGAACATGATTCTGTACTCATTGACGTAAGGCAATGACAAGTTAGTTCAATTTGCGTTTCTTGATTTGACTAAAGTAGAGGCGTACTTACCCCATCCTTAACGCTAATACATGTGCCCTACAAGTGTAGCCTCATTTGAAACTGTATGTACAAAAGCTAATTCAGACTAACACAAAAACACCCGTCTATTATTCTGAGCCATGCTGGTGACCGGATTTCTTCCTGGTAAAGAAGGCTCCTGCAAGCTAGAAATCCAAACAGACAAACAACAAAATCAAGCAATAATACAGTTAAGTACAAAAATAGAACATAAAAGTCAGTTCAAAAACATCCCACATGGATAGTAAACATATCCAATCTGCTACAGGTTATTAGGCTTTGGACTAGTAGATTCCTCAACATTGCATTAGAATCCCTACATTTAAACACCTAATTCGCCGCTAATGGCCCTAATAGAATGTTATTGTGTATGAAAATACAAGTCACATACAAATTTGGGTTCCTTAATATTGTTATATAGATGCTTACGGAAAACAAGTTAGCTGGTAGCAGTGATATGTTGCCATGGCACATATCAGGCTGAAGCACCTTGGTGTGCGATGCTGCACCCCGTCAACAAGGACTTTGCCGAAGTAGAGACATACAGTATAAGCAGGCAGAATTCTACTCTCCATTATGGAAGATGTAAAAATCACAGCCACCAATTCTGACTATTTCAGATACAGTAAGTGTCATTCAGATCCCCATTGTAAACCTTTTCTCATTATAATGTGAAATAAAATGGAGAGCTTGGATAGCTGGCAGATGTGGTAAGTGTAAATGGCACTTCGTACATTTGTTGTTGAACTAGAAATATATAGAATTCATGCACAATTTCAAGAGTTTCTTAGAGCAAAACATTGTAATGAGGGACCAGACTAAAAGCTTTCCCCTTTAGAAGCTTTTTCCATTCAGCTTAAAAATACCAAGGTAGACCTGTTAAACCAACACACAGCTACTATCTGAAGTGACATGTACCATTCCACTGTGTCAAGAGAGGAGGAGGCGGGGTTAGTAATAGTCCAGGTTTGTTCAGTCATGTAGCTGAAAACAGGACGAGGGACGCAGATTAGATCAGACATCCATATAGTCATCCTCCTCATCGCCATCGTCCGACTCGCTCTCCAGAGAGGACTCCTGGCTGGACGTCTCCTGCACCTCAAGGGCTGGCTGGATCAACGTCTCCTTCTTGACTGTGGCAGCCGATTGGGAGGATAAGATCACATTCTGAACAGGGGACAAGAAAAATGAGCGGGAGGGTTTAGTGTGACTGACAGGCTAAAGATGTTCAGTTTGATCAAACAGAGAGAAAGGGCGATACCTAATAACTACAGCCCACGCAGCCTAGACCGCTACACCACCCTAGGCCACACCAGCATTATTATCTATTATGTTCCATAGATACTAACCTTTTCAAGAAAACAAAGGCTCTATCCTACTCATATCATGTAAGGGGGTGAAGAAAGTCTTAACCCCCTTACACTCAGTACCTAAGAGATGAATGAGCTTAAATGGAGATATTATTCCAATTGTCTACACACCATACTTCGGTTCTGTAAAGCCTTTTGTTTAAGTCTCATTTAACATTAATTATTTGCGGAGTATATTAGAATGACAACATCACAGAGAGGAAGCAGCAGTGTCAGTTGGTTTGAAAGCGCTGCATGTAAATACTGCAGAAGGAATGGCGCGTTCAACTGAACCTTAACAGCGTTTAAAGAGTTTAGAGTAAGAGCCACCGATGTGTTGTTGTGTGGGGCACAACAACACAACAAGGACCCTGGCATCCCCAAGAGTCCTTTGGCACACCAGCCAGGAACCATTTGTTGGGACACGTTGAAACCAAAAGAACTGTGAGGAATCGAGTAGATCATTTTTATGTAGATACCTTTCTCTCTGAATATACAGCAGCATCCAATCTCAGTGATAACAATATTTTGTAATAAGAGCAGACATTTAAAGTTGAATAGTTGAAATTTTAAGAGTACAGTGGCTTAGGATAGGGCAGAGGACATATTGTGTATTTTTATCTAATTTGAGGAGTATTTTAATGCGTACCATATCTGTATGTTGATTGCTTTCTCTAGTTTGGTTCATATTCACTTTTTTCTTTGATATTATATTATCTATCATATGTTTATGTATTTTGTTTTCAATGTTCTTGCAACTGTCTAATTGACTAATTCTGAAAAATTTAGAAAGGGAACAACGGTTATTTTCCATTTTTTACTTTTGAAGTTAGAAACTTCCAATGACATCATCCAAGAACAAGCACACATGGATAGTCAAGGCCCTTAAAACCTTTTTATGCCCATCCCTAGACCGGTGCCTTTTCCCAACTTTGGCCCTTCATTTGCGTAAAGGCTTATTGGTACTCACTGTTGATCGTATTCTCCAGAGGAAATTATGAATCATGAAATCTTGTCAATCATTAAAATGTACTTATGTTGTATTTTATGTTGTCTGTTTTACGATTATGGACTTGGCTTATCGCAAATTCCTCAGCAGGTTTAGAATTGCCCAAGACAGACCAGACAGCCATTATATTTGTTTAGTCACTTTTGGGGCAGTATGACTTCACAACTTTCCTGTCCACTAAAGCATGAAATTGGACCAGAAATAATCCAGTGCGGGTGACAGATTAGTGGTCAAGAGTGTTGAGCCAGTAAACCAAAAATGTGCTGGTTTTAATCCGGTAATGTTGTGAACAAAATCTGTTGTTACCACTGAGCAAGGCACTTATGTGCTTCATGAAGTCACTTTGGATAAGAGCATCTGCTAAATGACTAAACTATAAATAAAAGTCAAGAGGCTGCAAGTGAAAGCACCTTGAGTCTTTGCTTAGTTTCTTCTGAGATACTTCCTTTGGGGGAGAGCAGGGTGGGTGTGGGCGGGGTGACTGTGATCTCCGGGGGAAACTTGGTGACGACGGAGGGGATGAAGAGCTTTGGCATGTTCGGGGGTATGCGAGACCGGATACGGCTGGGGTCTGACATCTTAGACAGCTCACTCTTGCTATACATCTGCAGGTCTGAACAATGAAAGATAGAGACACATAGAAGAGATTAGGACCACATCTCACACATGGATCGGGCCCTTGAATGTACACTTAAAATGATGCCGTCTGAAATGTTTCTTACCGGAGCAGGGTTGTGTTGCACTACAACAAGCAGGCTCTTCATGGTGCCAGCTTGCAGCCTCTTGCCCCGGTGACACAGTAGCCAGCTTCATCTGTTGGCAAAGATGAGACTCCTGGTGTCTGTAAGACAGGACCCCTGGGTGCTTCTCACGTTCCTCTAGAGAGAAAATGCAACAATGTATCAGCATGTGTCACCGTACGTACAGGATCCAAACACACACACACCCGCCTGCCTGCACACCCGCCCCCACATGGTGATATTAGGCTAGATGGCAGGCTCTCACTCATATAAATGTTTTATACCGACAAACCAAGCTACTGGTTTAAAATATTGTTTCAGGTTGCCCCAAATTATCCAGCAATGAAAGCTGGAGGGAAATGGGACAAATGACACAGAACAATGCCATTGCGTGCTTGCCGGTTGGATGAGATCTCTAAGTGTGATCATGTAGTAGTGCTTGCAGCATTGACAGCAAATACAATAATCAACTCTCTCTCTGCCCAACCTATTCATTGAGGTTGCCAGGGAAACCAAAAGATTTCAGTGCAAAGCTGCCCGATACTGGGCATGGATCCTCTTTACCTCACACATTGTGTGAATATTTATGTTGATGATATCCCCTCTAAAACTGGTTTCAATAACAGTCACAAAGAGGACATCTCATCTGTGTTTCAGTAAAAGGCCAACATATTCAGACGGTGCACAAGACCACAATGTATTCGAAAGTAACACACCGATTGATTCTAGAAGAATATGTTAATTTAAGTCCATATATTAATATTAATTAAGTGTTACAGCTTTAAATCCCTCAATATTTAATATACTCAACAATCATCAAGGTAAACTAATGAGGCTAGACATCCTTTGTTCATAGCAAAGAAACATATCATCAGAAGAAAGGGGTTCCAAGTTAAAGACAGATCATTATTTCAAACACCATTTGTAATATCAACACTTCTAGGCAGATTCACGACTTAATTAATAGACTAGAAAGCAAACCTTAAAAAAAGCTCAATGTGTAGTTAGTTACGCAGCAGAGCTTTGACTGGACAAGCGTGCCCCCTGCTGTAGGGTATTCTAATTACACAGACATTGATAGTATTTCATATAGTACCCAACATCCAATTCAAAGTCAATATATCTGCTGTTTGTATCAATCTCCACCCTTCAGTATTATAATTATGTATAAATAGAAGTCAGATTCAGATTTTAAAAATCTACAAATGCATCTCAAATATTTCCGATAAAGAATTTCATTCTTCCCTCATCTTTTTTCAGTTACTCTTCTATTGTCGTCTTTCCCCTCTATTCCAAATGATACTGGAGAATACCTGCTGTGTTTTTTTTGCCAAAATGTAGTAAATAATGCTTGTTTTAGTCTTCACATTTTGGAAAAGGAAATGACATTACTGGGTACGTTTGATGCAGAATTCTTTTAACTATTGTTTTTACCAGGCATATCGACCAAAATCACTGAGGATCTTGTATTGCAGCCTTAAGAGATTGATTAAGCATGACGTTGTATATCAGGTTTTACAGCAGAAACTTCCAAACTATTTTGCCTAAAAAATTCATTGCCTAAAAAACTGCAGTAATAATTTGCCCTTAATAGACTGGCCGGCTCTAGACATACCAAAGGCTAATTCAATGTTAGGTGAAAAAAACTGTCAACTACCACCTCCCCCACACTCACAGAACACCCTTTAGACTAACTTAGCAGATTGGTGCCTATAAGGCAGTTCTATTGTTTCATACATTACATTCTTTATGAAAACGGTGATTGCTATTCTTGATTGGTCAATTTCTTACCCAGTATATCGACTGAGAACACTATCTAATTTACAGTACAGAATGACTTGACAGCAATTAGGTTAACTGCCTTTGGGGATGAACAACATATTTTTAACCCTGCCGGCTTCGGTCTAGCAACATTTCAGTTACTGGTCAGATGCTGTAATTGCCAGGCTCCTGCCATCCCAAACAAAAACATATCAATCATCAGTGTCAATTTATTTGGATTCTTAAACATGGTTAGGTAGGGGGTTTGTGAACATTTTATTTTGAGTGCATTATAGAAATGCTATGAACAGAAATTGTCAATTTGAATGCAGTTAATAAGCATCTTTTGCCAATGAATGTTTTAACAATACTAATATCCCTTTTAAATTACAGACATTATTTCAGAAAAATCAGAGGTGGCTGATGTTGAGATGGTGGTTTTACAGTTCTGTTGAATTAAACGAACTGAGAGAAGGGAGGAAACTGACCTGTTTGAGGGTGGAAGGCCATAGTTGAAGCAGAGTGGATAGGCAGGAGGGTTCTCCTGTGTTGAGGCTGGGTCTGCTCGTGGGAGCCGCTAGCTGGAGGTCTGGGCACTTTGCCCAGGGGCTCGTACTGGAGCTTGGCTTGGCTGTCCTGGAGCTGGACGGACAGGGGATGACAGGCTGTGTGGCTAAGCAAGACCGGGGTAGGCAGAGAGGAGGGAAAAAAGACGTCACGGTGATCCTTGGTGTACTTGGGTGTTGTTGGAGCATCCCCAGCAGACTAGGAAAGATAAAGACAGAGCAGGCGGTAAGGATGAGAAACAAACCTGACCATCAATGACCATCTGCTGTAGAATCTTATTTCCCCTGTAGAGAAAGAACGCTGATCGAATGTTAAGAACTTCATAATTTAATACGCCTACAAATGTAACTAAATCACAAAGGAACATTCATTAATAAATAAAGTAGTGGTGTGCAACAAGTCACCAAAGAAGAGTTTATAATAAGAAAAAACAAAACAAATTAAAGGTGAAATCAAAGGTTTAACATGAAAAAGTTTACTAAGAAGCATATAGAAAACAATAATGCTAATTGAAAATGTCAGAATAAAATGTAACAAAGGATTCAGAAATTTTCTGTGTTGAATTTAGGTGATCTCATTGGATAGAGATCAGGGCAGCTGCTGGCACAAGCCCTCCAAGTGCATCCTCTGGCTGTGTGCCACAATCTCTCCAATCTGCTGTCGGAAACTGGCCATTTGTTTTTTATCCCAGGTTTCGAAAACAGGGATCAAGGATTTCATCCACAGAGAACCGGCACTCAGTGTGGCAGAAGTGAATCAGGACCTGATTGAATCAGCAGAGAGTGCTGGCTGACAAATGAGACAACCTTATCTTCTATCTCATAGACACCAGCGTTCTGAAGCAGGCTTTGCTGTCCGATACGGAGTCACTGCTGTTCTTTCAGCTGGGGGTCAGACACAGGTTCTGCTGACCAGTGCTGGGAATCTGCGGTTCTGGAGGCTGGTCCAAGGCCTCAAATGTGGATGTGGAAGTCCTACACTAGTACTGGGACCTGTTGTTCTACAAGCTGTCCATATTTGTCTTGCTGTGCCTATACAAAGGCACTACCCAAAAGGTGCTGCCTTCCTTTTTGCTCTTTTTGACCTTTACCAACAGTTACTTCTCCCATTCTCTAATTGTTTCAGAGTAGAAAGGCAGCTAGCACCTACCAATTCAAAACACTTTGGAACACTTTACGCTAGGAGATAGCCGTGCGTGGTCAACAACACAGCATGATGTGAGTTCGCCATTGAACGTAAGCCAAATGACAAGTAATTGCAGGGTTTACAATCGCAGCAGTGTGCATTTTGTTTTACACAACGGACAATTAAAACAAATGTGATGACATTGGTTTTATGTTGGAAAAGGTTCAGGCAACTGTACCCTTATTAGGGAAACCCGGTAGCTTCCACAGGGCAGGGGTTGAAGACTAACGCAGGCAAGATATTTCCAAACATAAAACGATTTTCACTTTACATTAAAAAAGAATGACATTTCCAATGTACCATTTGTAATTCAACAATAAGAGAGAAATGGTTCGGATTACTTAGCAATGCAAGTCATTATCATATGGGGCCTATGAGGGACAATTTACTACCATGAAAACAGTTTGAACCTATACTGGTCCATGTACTAACTGGCCACCACATCAACACATGTCCAAGACTACAGTCCACCCCTGCCTGCCACACTCCCATGAATGTTTTGAGGACCAGTTGTAAACAAGATCTGCAAAAACCACCTGAACCATCAGTCCCCTCGTTTCCCACAGATGCTGTCATGGCAACCATTGAGAACATAGCAAATGGCAAAATGCAGTATTGGTTAAGTTTTTCTTTCCAAACAAGAGAGAATTGGACTGAATAATGTTCTTTAAAAGCAGCTGAATAGGAGAAGACATTGGATAACTGGTAAGGAGTAATTAGAAACAGGGCACTGTTTTATTAAACAGTAGTAAGGCTTATCAAATGAAAGGGACATTTGTTATCCCTTGTTCCATACCAGTCTCTACATAAAAACAGCGTTTCTATTATCAGTGATGAAAAACATCCAAAGAATGATCTTTCAAATAGTCCTGTAAACTTCACAGGACCAGAAAAATGTACTGATATTCATAGGGAGGGCATTTACATGTGCATTCCACACTGCAATGTGTTAAAAATCTGATCAGAGTTTTACTTGATAGTCAATAATCAACTACATTATAGGCAAACATTGTTTTTATATGCAAGCTACATTACAGCTTACATGAACAGAAGTCAGAATTACAGTCACTTATAAAAAGATCTCTCTAAATGTTATCCAGCAATAACAGCCAATACCAAACCAAATTAATGTACCAGATAGATTTTCAATAGCATTGTCACGACTCATGTTCAGGTTCACATAACTACCAAGTTGATACATAACACAAGGTAAGTCTGGATCACTCAGCTGATAAGACACTGTAGTAATGTTTGTAGAATCCCACTGCAGGGACCTTAAGTCACAGATTTCTCTGAGTCAGTGGTTTACAATTAGACCCCTGAGGTATTCACACAAGCTTCAGCAAACAAACAAATCAAGCAACTCCCCGAACCTGAAACTGCAAGAGACCCAGTGCAGATGCACAGCTTAACACAGATCATCAACAGCAGACTCTACAGGGGGTCAATGTTCACTTTGAAGTTTCTTATAAGAGGAATCAAATAAAAGACATAGGAACAACATGAAACATTTGCTCTGAGAAACCATACCTGAGAGAAATGCAGGCAGACTCTTCCGTATAACCTGCCAGTTGTTTTTCACAATTTATTGTGTATAATAAAACGACTGATTATAACCAGACTGGTTTCAAAGCATGATTGAGACCACGGATGGTCGCCCTCTGCAATTATTGAGATGGGTTTGAAAGCAGCTTATCAGTTCTGTGTATGCCATCTCCTGTTCCGATCATTGTTTTATTATTAGCACTTTTTAATTTAATTGTCTCTCTAAACAAGACAGTTCCATGGATGACATTGTTTCTTTGTGCACTGAAGCTTCATGATTTTCCTTCATTTAGTCTGTGTATGCAGCAGGTGGCACTGAAGCCTTTGGGATGTGACCCTAATTCCTGATTAGAAGGAAGATATTCTGAGTGCCAATGAGGCCATGGTCAGATGACAGTAGGGGTTGGGTTATGTCTAGTTGGACAATTTGTCCAAACATTGTTAAGAAATTATATTATCCATCTCATTTTTATTTATGGATCGGGTGTGTATGCGTTTGTGCACACAGTAATAAAACGGTGTAAATAATGCAATGTTAAATACTTTATATTACATACATTGATTAAGGAATTGTTACGGATATAAACTGCATACATACACTGATCAGCCATAACATTATGACCATCTGCCTTATATTGTGTAGGTCCCCCTTTTGCTGCCAAAACAGCCCTGACCCTTCAAGGCATGGACCCCACTAGACCTCTGAAAGTGTTTTGTGGTATCTGGCACAAAGAGGTTAACAGCAGATCCTTTAAGTCCTGTCAAGTTAAGAGGTGGGGCCTCCTGCGATACACTGTGTTGTGACATCTTTCTATCAGAACCAGCATTAACTTTTTCAGCAATTTGACCGGTAGTAGCTCGTCTGTTGGATCACACATCACAATATGATCCTTGTCAATGTTGCTCAGATCCTTAAGCTTGTCATTTTTCCTGCTTCTAACACATCAACTTAGAGGACAGAATGTTCACTTGCTGCCTAATTATATCCCACCCACTGACAGGTGCCATGATAATGAGATTATCAGTGTTAATCACTTCACCTGTCAATGGTCATAAAGTTATGGCTGATGTATGTGTGTACTGTACATATTCAAAGTGTAAGTCATTGACACAACACCATATGAAAAATAGTGGTTGTAAACGTTCTTCAGGCAGTTCACTTCCACGATAATTAACAGCGACACCAGAACAAGCGGATTCTCAAATATCTAAAAGAATCTTAAAGATTGCAGAATAACTGCAAAGGTAAGAACACAGGACAAGCAGTAGAGAAGTGGGCCCTCCACAGTTGACACCTGTCACATATGTAATTCAGTTTCACAATAATATAATCTGTGCAAAAAACAATTCCCCTTACTATGTTCTCAGGTCTAGACTGGAGACAATTCCAGGGATAAGAGAAAGGGGAACAGGCCATGACAACCAGGCTTGGTATTATATTAGTACAATCTTGGTGGCTAATATTTGTGGATGCATGTAAGGGCCAGTGCTCATACTTACATCGCTGAAATGATCCAGCCATACATGATACCTAAGATCGCAAGATGCAGGCCTTCTAATTGCACATAGAATTCCTAAACAAACTGCTGGAGGCAGGGCTTTCTCTCAGAGTTCCACTACTGTGGAACGATCTGGCAATTAAGGTTAGAAATGCAGACTCAGTGCAAACTTTCAAGTTTCTACTAAAGGCTCATCTCTTCAGCAAGGTCTATGATTAAGTGCAGTCTGGCTCAGGGGTGTGAAGGTGAAAGGAAAGGCTTGATACTGTCCACCCTTGCTGTCTTCCCTGGTGATCTCTCATAGCCACTGGGATGCCCTCTCTCCACTGCCATTCGGGGGCAGAGTCACTGGCTTCTTGTTGTCCCTCAGTTGTGTGCATTGTGCAATACAGTTTGAACTCTGCTGGCAATACTCAGCCCTCATTTCAGGGTGGTTGCGGATGGTTGTTGTCCCTTTGGTTGATGCTTGGCAATGTAGATGGACTGACTTCCTGCCTGTAGGGCCCTCTCCAGGGCCTCCCTCAAAGAGGGCCACGCGTCACTGGACCCCCCAGCCCAAATGCATTTATTCATTATTAGAACTTGTACTCTTTAAATGTTCACCCAGCACACCCAGAAGAGGACTGTTCACCCTCTGCGCCTGGTTCCAAAATGTTTGGCCCCTCTTAGGGAGTTTTTTGTAGCCACTGTGCTTCAACACTGTTGTTGCTTGCTTCTTGGGGTTTTAGGCTGGGTGTTTTGTAAATGCACTGTGTGAGAACTGCTGATGTAAAAAGGGATTCATAAATACATTTGACTGATTGATAATATTAGATAATAAGCATTTTCTGGGATATTTGCTGGTTTTGAAAGACAACCTGTCATATAATTTTTTTATAAAAAGACATATTACATACTACAAAGGACTTTGTCTGCAATGAATCACTTGTTCATTCAAATCAGTATTTGCTATGTCTCAGAAACAGATTTGCAACGCTACATAAGCATTACATTCAGTTACCTATATGACTTGTGTGGAGGCTGAGGCTTATGAACCTGTTAACTTTTCTGAATGGCCATGAATAAGAGACCTCTGCTGGAAGTGTAAAAATAGAACAACTAAGAATTTCTCAGAAGTTAATGTGTGTTGTTTCTACAGTTCCTCTGTGTGATAAACCATTTGAAGTCCTAATGTGTGCATTAATGTAATGTCAAAAAGATAAAGAAAACGGAATCTGATCTGTCAGTTGAACTACTGTACTCCTACACAGTCTCAAAAGGTGGTCCTGAATAAGACTGTGCAAATTTGAGAAATTCAAGATTATTTCTCTTCAAGCTGACTTATAAATGTTGACTTATTTTCTAAAAGTTAGTTAGGCTTGTCCAAGTGTTTTGTTTGTGACAGAGAAATTAAAGATCAGCTGCTGAGGCTGCAGCAGTGAACAGTCAAGGCTGGAAGAAAACTGAGAAGACAGCTTTAGTCACTGTCACAGTTCATGAAGCAGTACCAGCCTAATAGCTACTGCTGCCAGTTAGCCCCAACGTTTTATTGAATTAAACAGTAGTAGGCTTAGGCTAAGAGAAGGGGAGATTTGGGGGAACATAGACTAGGCTACTTGCAATATATAACATGTCGACAACACAAGGCAATAGCAATTTACTAACTAGACATTTGGTCAGTGTTTTATAATAAACACAATTAATCAGAAATAAAAAATGTAGTGAATGCATACGATTTGTCACAGTCCGCCCCTGGGGGAGATCTTAAACTGGAGATGGTTTTGCATCCTTTTGGGGTCTAGCTTTCTCTCATTTCAGTTGACTATATCCAGAGAAGTTTTCAAATGGCCAAGTATTACAGGGATCCTGAATTGGGGTTAAATTACATTGGACAATGTAATCCGCATATAGAGACAATTCATGTAGATTATCTGTAGGATAACAACGTTTTGCCGCAGGAGACCTTCAAATTTGCCATAAATTTGACAATGAGATGTGTGACCAGTTTTCATTAATTAGAAGCAGAAATCAGTGCGAAATCACAAAATATATCATTTCAAAACTGAAGTGATTGAGTAAACAACAACAATAACAGTGTCCACTTCCACTGTGCATTATGTCCATACCAAATGCTTACATTTGTGAGTATTGTTTGTTTAGGATCCATAAGGTTATAAGGTACATGAATGACCTATATATTGATTTACTCTGTACGTATAGTACCAGTCAAAAGTTTGGGAGAAACACATTCAAGTGGGCGTCCAAATGTTTGACTGGTACTGTATGTGCATGCACACTGTGTGGGCGAGGTCATTCTCCTACCTGTCGTTGTGCAGACATTGCCATCTGTATCTGGCAGAACTTCACTGCTTGGTCCAGGGCCACGTCCTCATCCACCTGCCCATACCAAGTGAGAAGAGAACAGAGTCGATCAGAGCGGAACAACACTTAACACCATTCACACAGCCACATTACTAACACACAGCAAGGAGACTCTCATAATGATGGTGGCTGTGGCAACAGGAGAAGGCAACCCATATTTGGCCACTGTGTGGAGGCTGGCTGCTCTCTCTGTCTGTCAGTGGATGTGTGTATATGTGTGTGGGAGTCAACAAGGTGATGTTGCTGCTGCGCACAAGAAGCAAAAAAGAAAGTAAGCCTCCATGTTCTCCTCTCTCTCAAATAAGCTAACTCTCCTAACAACTGCAGAACGGGGGGCTGAAATTAAAGCAGCCGAGAGGAGTTCACAAAAAATAAAAAGAAGCCCAAGCAGATATTTTACACTGTCAAAGAAACACAACCCAAAGAGGTGGGGCAGCCCCTCGATCCAGTTGCCATGACTACAAAGGATGGGACAACCAAGGAGTGGCTTCTGAAAAAGATGATGCTCCAACAGGACAACTACTGGATTATCCAATTGGGAGCCCTAATTACAATGATGTAATGATCAGTGGTGATTTTATGTAACTGGATAGAAGAAAAACAAAAAATAAGTAAAGACAGTTGATTGTTAGGGCAGAGTTCATTTTCTAATCTCTTCTACTTGCTCTCAACAGCGAGCATGATGTCTGCAGCTGAACTAGCACAGAAGGTGATGACTGTGCTAGATAACCAGCACAAGACAGGGATGCTGACAGACTGCTTATTCAGTATTACTACAAGATGAAACATACATTGTGTATTTCTGAGAAGGCTTAATTGTGAAACTACTTTCCAAAAACTTAACAGAATGATGACCAAAGGAAGTGCTGACTTTAAGAATAACCAGAATAATGAACCCACCATAGCATCGTTTTTTATTGCATAGGCAGATATTAAATAGCAAGCTCAGGTAAAAGGGTAAAATGGTACTAATCTGGTGTTGAGAGTACAGCAAGAACCAGAAAGTCTGGGGTCACTTGAACAGCAAGGGACATTCTACTGGCGCAAAAGCATTCTCGAGATAAATTCCCATTGCAAATGAATACAATAGTTTATTTACATATAATATTATAATATATAATATTTTATGTTCTAGAGAGGCTGGTTTAAAGATAAATTCCCAGAATAAAATATATTTTGTAACAGAACTCTCATTGGTAGTAGTTGGAGTGATTCAGTGTGTGCTTGCCACCTCTAAGTTATAAATTCCACATAAAATGTGTATGTGCTGCACTGTTTTGCATTATCTTATTTGTTTAATATGAAATGTATAGGACTTACTGAGTTGCTAGCTTAATTAACCTCTGCATCAGACTTAGCAAATCATGCTAGCTTTCTCGAATGTAAACCGTGTTGGAATAAAAGCACATTTCATACATGTGGTCGGTCCATTTTAGGAGATTAAATGTAATTCAAAATTGTTTCATTTTCAACACTTAGTCACAAATCCTTTGCATACATTAAGGATTTGTTAGATGGTACAGCAACAGAGAAGGATTTATCCCGGTCGGTACAGGAGACTAACTCTCTAGTGCATTTGAAATAACACGCAGCCCCACCCCCCTTTCTATTGCAACCTTGCTTCCCAGACAGTTGCTACTTTGATGAAACATAAACCCATCTAGGGAGCTTAGCAAGTTAGGTAATGTTGCTAACTGATTAGCATCAGTTACAATTCAAATAAAACAATGAATTTAATAATGCTTGCAATCTGTCTTTTATACTTCTTATATGACAAACATGCTTGAGACCAATAAAATTTGGACTATTAATCTTGTGTTAATGTAACTTAGCTATATCCGTTCCTCATTACTGAATTCACATGAGACGAGACTTGTCAATTCGGATACATCACAATTCTGAACGTGGATGCACATGTAAGTCATAGACATTTCATATTAAAGTGCAGTAGTACTGGGTTTGAATTCAGCCTGTTCATTTTTCATCAGAAAACACTATCTAAAATCATTATTGAAGCATTCTTCCTCCAAGAATACTATCAAACTGATCACGTGACTTATCCTGACCATTTCTGGAACAAGTATTATTCAGAAATGTTCATTATTGATGGAAAAAGTACAAGAGTATAGAAATAACTGATATGGACACAACTTTTTTTCTAAACATTTGGCATTCCTTAATGGGATGCGTATATTCAAAGTTTTTATGAATAGACGTCCATCCACATCTTCACACCTAATACTCCAACTTATCACTGGTATTAAAGGCATATGTGGACAAACGTGATAAAAACCGAGCCGGAATAAAAACATCCCAAAATGTTTTACAGGCAACATTAAAAATCCTATGTGAAATGGGAAGAAGTTCTGTGTGCAACTCAAGTCCTAGGTCAAAATCTCAAACAAAATCTTCAAGGCTTTTCCAAATGAATTTTCCTTTAGATGGAATGTATATTCTGTGTAAATGACATGGCACAATTATATGTAAATGAATGATGGGGGAGAGAAATTTGGCAGTAAACATGAAGGAAAACAGGAAGGTTTGAACCAATATAATTATGAGTACAGCATACCTGTTTAATGAGCATGTATGTTTCTGACATGATATTCTCAATGCGTCCTAGATCATATGTCATGACCTTTTGACCTTGCTGCCACACCCGGTAGGCATCCATCAGAAGCGTTTTGCCCGACTCCACATCATCAAGGAGCTTCCTCTTCCTGCTGGGTCTGCGTAGTCCCTGCTCTGCTCCAGTAGCTAACAATGGGCCCTTAGCTAATGAACCCATGAGCTGGTGCTGGAGGTTCTGCTGCTGGAGGTTCTGCTGCCTGGAGCTTATGCTCAGGTCCTCCAGAGAAAGCTCCGGGGCCCGACTGCTCACAGCCACCTTCTCCTCAGGCTCAAGGACCGTGGTGGGGGGCTCAGTGTCTGGTTGGCTAGCCTGAGAGTCTAAGGTCCTGAAAGAATGCCCCAGGTGGCCATCATCCAGCTCCATGGGCACCTCTGGCCCCGCTCTGGCCCCCTCACTCACAGCAGCTGCCATCTTCCCAGATGGCGTTACTGGCTGCTGATCCCCCTGCACTCGCTCTGTGACCAGCAAGGCTGGTTGTGTCTGAGTGGCCTCCTGGGGTTCCGAGTCAGGGCCTGGGGCAGTAACCTGAGGGCGCTCAGTTAAGCCAGGCTTCTTTGGCAGTCCATGACTGCTATCCTCTGCACCAGGCCTGTTGGATGTGTCGGTGGTAGTCATCTCCCCCATGGAGGGCGCAGACACTTTGGAAGTCTGCTCTGGAACCTGAGAAAGAACAGAGCCTGTCACAACACAAGCAAGAGCACATCAAATCTACAAACCCTATAAACTATGGAGCGGTTTTCAGCTCCTCTCCAAGTGTATAGAGGTTCCATACCCCTGTGAGTTTATTCAGATTATCTTCCAAGACTTTTACAGCTAGGAAAAATGCTCTCTGGGCCAAAACCTGACGATCCACATCCCGCAAATATTTCCTTCAAGACATAAGAGGAAGAAAACAGGCACAGGGAGAAAACCTCAGTTTATTCACACAAAAACAGAAGAACAATTTTAAAAAAAGGCAACTGGGAGATACATGTCCTTACTTTCCCTGGTCAGGGGTCCTCTGGAGCATGAAAGAAACTTTGAGCAGTGTGTCGTGGTCTTTCAACTGAGACAGCACTTCCAGCAAAAGGACGATGGATCGGTTCATGTGAGATGCAAAACTGCCGGGGCGATCAATCTCATCCACTGGAATACGCCAGATGCCCTGGAGCAGGGAGAGAAGTAACAACAACTTAGTAACCATAGTGTGCATGGTCAACTAAAAAGTATTTTCAAACTGTTTAGTGTTAGTGTATCATGGAGACACGCCCTTTCCACTTACCACTCCAACAGATCCCACTGGTGGATTTTACAGCTTTTATTATTATTTAATTTTCTGAGTAGTATGCTGACATTCTAGTTCATACAAACCTTTCAGAATATTTCCAGATATTTTAGCCACAAGCACTCTCTAATTAAGTATATACAGTTTCATTCCAAATTAGAGATAACCAATTAGCGCAAGTGGGACAATAGTAATGGCAGTTAAACGAATTAACCCTTATTGATTATTGGCATGGAAATAAACTAGCATTCATGAAGAACTTTGATCAAGAGATGTTGCAGGTGTTTTCTTGGATATAAAAGCTGGAGAACAACTACACATCACTACTCAGTTTACTGAACAACCCCAAAAGATCAGAATCATAGAAAAAGACGGCTCAATTTTAACGCCCACTGGAAAATAGCGAAAATCCCAGGAAGCATTAAGCTTAACCCCCAATACGCAACACAAACGTACAACCTTTACTGTGCGCTTTGACCGCACAGTCAAGTACTATTCACCAGGTACATTCACAAATACCCAAAATGGTACGTGCTATGCTCTGCAAGTAGACATCACATAAGGATAGAATACACAAATTCTACATAGGTCAACATACATAGATGTTAAATACACAAAATGGCAAGTATATAAGTCATCAGGAACTATCAAGTGGATTCCATGTCTTCCTTGCAAATTCACCTCTTCAATGAGCAGGGGGAAGAATATTTCAGTCCACTACCAGGCAGGCCTTTTTCATTATTTCTGCTAATGGTTGAGATGGGTATTTTCTGGTACATATTTACTTTTGAAATATTTTCTTTTTGTCGTATTTCATTTGCCTGTTCTCTAACCTTCCCCATGTTGACAGATGACTAAGGGATTTTGGCATGCATGTCATCTCATAAGTTGCTCATCCAGTGGTGTGCCTACTAGGTGATATCTGTCATGTTTTCATTCCATCTGAGATTGTGAGAGATGCACCCTTTTTTTGGGTACTGGAAGAATGACAGAATATTTTGAACAGGCTGGAACAGTATACTGTTATAGTGACAAGTTGAATTTATCAGTGAAAACAGTGTAGAGCTATTCTACAGAGTGCACAAGTGTAGCCAGAGTGATTTTGGCCAACAGAATTTCCGCAGTTTTGATTTTTACAGAGATGCCAACAATATGTATGTCAGTCTCTCCTGGCTCAGGGTAAAGGAGAGTGACTGCATCACTGTTGGTTTTAGTGTGGGTTTATATGTGTGGGTCTGTGTTTGTGTGTTTTGGTGGAACCATCAAATCTGTTTAGGGAAATGTGAAGCCATGGCTTTGCACGGATTAAGCTGTAGCAAAACAGCTAAAGCAGGTTAACACGACTTTAACCATACATTTTCTGAAACATAAAAAAGGAAAAAGAAAATCTAACAACTAGCTAGAGATCATACCAAGTTTTGACTTGGTTTATGGGTTACTCAGTCACCAAGAGTGGCAGTCTTTCAAGTTAAATATTTGTAATAATTATTCTAAATGATTAGTTAAGTATTTCTCCTAAAAATGTCTTCTTACAATGGTTAAATATGTTCCGAAATGGAAAACAGACACTTGATTGTGCTATTCCTTTTAAAAAATGTGTTCAAATATAATACATACATACACATATATATATGTTTTTTCAATTCATTTGCTCCTCATTTTCATTAAAGTAACCATGCAGACCCACATATCCAGAGATAACTAACACTAGAATGAACATTTCCATACTTTTTCCAAAATATTGTCTCCTGATTGGACTTGAACCCAGAAACCTGGCACGCTATCTGCCTTGCCCTACCAAATGAGCTACACAGGACCTTATTTGTTGCTCATGGCTGCAAATGTTTACAAGCTATTCAGAGGTAGAGTTATTGTTTGTGAGAGATTGAGATGTGTTTAACCACTGGCCCATGCAGAGCACATCCTCTATCAGATGGAATTCACAATGTATAATTTGTGCAGGCAATAACCATTGGAACATAATAATGACTCCATAAAAAATTCAAGAAGAACTGAAAGAAATTGCCCTTTGCTTTGCCGGCTAACAGCAAGAATACAAAAAACGAGAAACAAAAAATAGGGCAAGGTGAATTCCTGCCATTTTATACAACCTATAACCAAAATACAGGCATCAGGTCTTCGCAGATCTTCTCTGCTCTATTGCAAACAAATTTAACACATTAATAATAAAAAATGCCAACAGTCTCCATGGTTAAACCACACTTCCCCCGCACCTCCCAATTTTCTAATTACTTAAAGATATAGGCTATACATAGCCTTGCAAAAGCATTCAGACTCATCAATTCTCAGACTCTGTATCAGGGGTGGGTATTGTGTGGGACCTCAAGATTTGGAAGCTAAAAAACAAATTCCAAAATAAGTTTTATGAAGATCTATTGCGTCAGTAATTTTTAACACAAATGTATTTGTATTTAGGATATGTAGCATTGAAATATACAGTGGATATAAAAAGTCTAAACACCCTGTAAAAAAAAAAATCCACCTTTTTTTCCACTTGAACAATTTAATTGGAAAAACAGACTGAAATTATCCTCAGTCTGTCACTAATTTGAATGAAAATATTTTGTAACATTACAAATCTATGCTATTTTCCTGTTGGTGCCATCAAGCTATAATAAGTTGGTGCTGATGCAAAGAATGCACATGGAACATGGATCATGCACACTGCTCTCATAGTGACATACAACACAATGCTTTCCCTCAGTTGAAATCCTGTGCTTTTAGTAAAACCCTTACAATGACACTGAAAACCACCACAACACATCTAAACTATGTTAAAACCAATCAAACTATGTTAATACCCCACTCACACTTTAAAAGGTATTTAGGTAAAAAGTACTTTAATATGCTACAGTTCAGCACGAACATTGTGGATGGCATTAGTGCGCTTGGTTGAAACAGTACAGCTATTAAACTAATTGTCAGAAATGAAAACATCAATGCCAGCGGCTCCAGCATGTCAGAAAAAGTGCCTGGGATTTTCACATCCTATAGTCTCTAGAGTTCACAAAGAATGGAGAAATTAACAGAAAAAACACAGCAAGCAAGAGTTCTGTGGGCAAAAACATTGGACAGATATTTTCAAGATGACAAAAAGGCCACAAATACTCAAATAACTTTTCACACAATGGTCTGTGGAATGCCTTCTTTGAATGCACAATGTGTGGAACCTTGATGTGGGTGGGCTACAGCAGACCATCCTGGGTTACACTCCTGTCAACTAAGAACTGGAAGATGGGGCTAAAATGTACACGTGACCACTAAAATCACACAAAGGTTTCCTCATCTGACAAATCTTATATTTTAATCTAATAGAGCCCTTTTGGAATGAGGTGGAAAACAAGTTTTGAAGCATGAATCTGTAGCTAAGAAATCTGCAGAGACTGCATGTTGCTGTATAGCCCAAAATCAAAAGGTCCAAAATCACTAAGTAATGTTTCCAGAACCTTGTTCAATCAATCCCGTGAAGAATTCAGGCGGTTCTAGAGGCAAGAGTGGGTCCTAGCCCCCCCCAAAAAATTGGCTACTGAGTATACTACTCAATTATGAATGGTACATTTCATTCTGTCAATATTTTACTGTCTGTTATATGCTTTTGACTATTTTGCCCCACATTCATGAATGCCATTCAGTGACCTTATATGTTTTAGTGCGCATAAGACAGTTAAAATTGCTTATAAATCATATTTTTGTCAATTGTTTTTTTGTTTTTCTTAATGTATGTTTTTTTCCCATTTTATGTCTTTTTATTGTTTTAATAAAGGGCTCGGCTGTAAGAGACCTTGGTGTCAGTTGACTTGGTAAATCTTCTCTGAATATGGTGGCTAAGTGATAACTATTGGTGATACGTGAATGTGGTGGCAAAGCAATAACTAGTGATAATACCTAAATGTATTGTGGTGATAACATTCACATATCACCTACAAAGCCAACATAGGGTAAAAATTCACCATCAGTAAGCAAAATGAAATTCATTGGCAAAAGGTAGCAAGGCAGAAACAACTGCTCATTAATAAGAACATGAGTGCCTCAAATTTTCTTATGTCTTGCAAAATCCAAACTGTGCATTCCACATTTAAAACGTCTTACCAACAGTCAAGGATGTGGTGACAGTATTTTTTGATTATTTTGGGGGATCCTTGCTTCATCAGGTACTGGATAACTCTCCATTATTAAAGGAACCATGAATTCTTCTTTAAATCAGTTAATTCTACTGAAGAATATGAGTCCAGCCATCCATGAGCAGAAGCTTAAGTGCAGCTTTGTCATGCAGCAAGACAGTTCAATTCAGCTCAATTCAGATGTTGTGACATGACATGAAGCTCAAAACCCCACAAATGCCACTGTGTGAAGGAAATTCTGCATAATCCTCCATGGCGTTAAAGACTGATCAATAACTACATGTATTTGGTTGCAGTCATGACTGCATTGGGGCATTGGGTGTTACATAACATTATTTAATACGTTATTTCAGACTGCCTATATGTAATATTAGGTTTTGGTTGAATACCAGCTAACATTTAGTGTCAAATATATGCACAAATCAGACAGGGGAGACGTTTTTCCTGAAATCGCATACATGTGCACGTGCGCGCAAACGCACACACAGCATAACTGTGAGTTTGTTATCGTAATTGAGAATATTAACAATGGCATAGACAAAGTAACCTCCAGCCAGACCTAATATCTGTTACTACTTCCTTTGGAAAAGATACCCGTAGTTAATGGTTGTCTACTGGTCACTTGCCCAACTCTGCTGCAATTCTGAAACCTTTTAAGGGTTCCATTGCCTAACTTCAGATTTTTTTATCTTTGCCTTAGATTTTCTATGTGATTAAGAGCTGAATTAACTGGAAGCCATCAGATTTTTGGGGGTAGTGTGTTACCTAGGTGTGGAGAAAACCAAAGCCACACAACTTTCAATTTCCAGCTTTTCATGGGAATTAAAAAAACTCTAAATTAATATATTTGGATTGTTTTACAACACAATTTTAGGAATGTATGGCTTTGGGAGGATAATCCCTATTATTAAATGCATTTAAAAAATCAAACAATGGAATAAACATTATGAATTAACGGTTAACCACAGATGAAACTGTATCTTTTCAGTATTTGGACACCCAACCAGCCATGTTGTTGAAAATGTTTTAGCATTTTCCCAAAAAATAATCTCAGAAAGAGGTGGTGAAGTGTCTTTGTCATGTCCTGGCTATGCCCCTAGCCATCTTTGCGCTGGCTGGGGTCATAGTCAGGACATGGCCAAAAGAGGTGGCTCTAGCCACCTCTATGTGCTTTGGTTTCCCCAATTGGAGGCAGGTGTTCGTTATTGCCTCCAATTGGGGAACCTATTTATGTTGAGTGTTTTACCACAGTGGTGTGGTTTATTTTGGT
>JACXGJ010000071.1:0-44434 GCA_016801105.1 Esox niger | reverse complement strand
CTTAGCCCCCCGGCAGTGTGAAGAGTCATGTATTTTGTAGACGATTTCTTAACAAGAAAAATGAGGTGAACAGATGTTCTAAGAGAAACTTAGTTTATGCTTTATATCTAGTCATTTCAGAGCAATCAATTTTTGGGTGTTAATGTTAGTGCTGTAAGAGTAATGTTATCCAGTGTAAGATTTTCTGCAGAAGCATGCAAGTTTGTTGCAGAGGTATGACTGAAATATCAGTTATCATTTAAATTCAGTTAGATCGCTGAGGACAGATCTTGCTATCCTCAGAGGGACGGTCTGGTTACTTTAATTAAGACGTTGTCTTAAGTCAATAATTCCCATGGGTGATCAAAAAAATTTAATATGAAGACAAGAAGTACTGTATGATAACTGCGAGACCCATGACAAGAATAGACTGAGTAGTAGTGGCACAGAAACCTGCTCATTCCTATGGAAGCTACAGTAGCTGAGTTTCTTTGCATATCACAGTCCTCTCTCTGTATATGATAGAATAAAGAGTTATTAATGCGGCATGATTAATGATGGCATGTAACTGTGTGATTATTTGACTTTGTACAGCAAATTATTTGACTTTCTTTTTCAAAAAGGGCATCTCGTATGAAAATATGGCTGGATAGTGGACACATATGGGCCTGGACAAGTTTCTGCACAAATATCCTTCATTCAGATTGTCCGTCTATATGTGAATGTAAATGAAAAAAAATTAAAATAGAGAGAAAAAATTCTCACTTGTTGTCTCTCTTGCAGTCTAAAAGGATCAGAAGGAACTCTACTCCCTATACTGCCTGGAACTATATCTTCCAACTCTGACAGTTTGTCAGCCCATCAAATAACAGTACCACTGTGATGCAAGGAACTTTATTTTCTGCATGTTGGCATGCAGCCATGCTTTTGAGAATTTTCTTTGATTGATCATGTTTCCAAGGGAAGCAAGTTTTCACTGATGTGGGTTGCCCAATCAACCAACCTATTACTTCACAAAAAATATAAACAATAAAAAATAAATAAGCTACTCTAATTAATAAACCTTGTGATTAATCTATTTAACACTTGTGTTAAATAATAAGCATTTCATTTTGAGCTTTTTATTTGACTTCTTCCTCCTTACAACACCAGCTCCTCTTGATCCCCCTATGCCCAGCTATAACCCATTAATCCCCTCCACATGCCTATTTTATGATGTCAGAACGCATCTTAGGCTTAACCAAACATCTCACATCGTTAGCTTCTATCAAACCTTCACACCCTGTAGAACAGCAAACCCAACAGGGGAAACACTGAAATAACAGGAAATGACATTTGCTGCGCACTTTTCTACAACCAGCTTTCCGTCTTTTATGATAACTCTATCACTGTACAATAACACCAAGCTATTCTTAACAACATCCCAGTATAAACAGTAACCTCTGTCACAAGCAGGGGTTTGAAGATTAGTCTTCCCTCCTCCACAGGTCAACCCAAATGACTCAACCCCCATGCCTCATAGAAGTAGGCCTCCTAAACTAACTCTTGAAAATGTGGAACAATTCCACTCAAACGAACAGAAATAGACAATTGGGTTCTTCTCGCAAATAAGCAGAGTGATGGAAAGAGAAAGAATAATACAAAATGGCAAGCAGGCCAGAGAGACAGAATGTCTGTGAGACTCACCATAACCAACGAAAGCTACTCCACTCGTGTCTGTGTTTGTATTCTTTTGGATGGTTTCCTGCTGGCTGTGGCAGCACCCTTGCAGTGCCCCCACCCACTGAGCAACTCACACTCAGATAGCGAGGGGTGGGCTGCATGCAGGCGCTGGGGCTGCGAGAGCTGCAGTAGAAAAGAAAAGCTGCACACGACAGAGCTGGAGAAAGAGGAGGAGAAGAAGAGGGCAGCAAGCCTAGACGAGGTGAGCAATAAATGTGCGTCAGGGGCCGAGCGACTAACTGTGCCACTGGCAGAAGAGGTGACTCGATCTTCGCTCCGTTTCAAACCCTGCCATCTCAAAACAAAACACCCACGCACTCTCAATCTACATTCTCCCCTGACCCTATCCTGCTCGCTTTTATTCCCTCCTCCTTTCTCGCTTTCACTCTACACACATCATGGTGCACGCCCCTTTAAACTGCAGACAGCCAATCAGATTCAGGTTGACTTACTCCCACCCATTAGCACACACCCACACAATATATACACAAACAGAATAGGGAAAGAGAGAGCAAGGAACAAGGAAAGAGAGTGAGAGTTACAGGAAGAGGGAGAAAGACTGTTAGCAAGAGCTGCACTAAGGTGGAGACAAGTACAATCACACACGGATAAAAAGCAAGGTGAAAAAACAGAAACAAAGGGTTGGTAAGCTGAAAAATGTTTATGCAATGAGGACAGTAGGGCTCAAATGCATTTTAAAGTTTAAGAAGGGCTCAAATGCATTTACACAATTGAAAACCAGATCTGCATTGGCATTATAGCCCAAAAACTTGTTTATAATATTAAAATAATGTATTATAATATTCCTACTTGTTTTAATTCAATATGGATGAAGGTATACAAAACTATAAAAAATGTATAGCTGTATAGGTGTGTAACATTTTCAGAAAAAATGACAAGAAATATCAACAACTCAAAATGAGGATTTCCATTACATACCCAAATAAAATGTATCTTTCCAATGCACACACAATTACACTTCACGTGTTACTTGCTTGGAATACCAACATGTTCACAGGATTTTAATTCAAAGCTGCCCTGTACCAACTGACAATGTTGCCCCCTTCGCTGTTCTGAGAACTTAAAATGTGGTAGGGCTGTAATCAACATGCTTTTTTATTCATCAAGCAACCTCTTGACAAACAACAGCCTAGGTGAATTTTTAACATCACCAGTTGTGTTTCCAACACAAAAAAACATTCTCTAATAGCGGAATTAAGAAACAACTTCCATACACGGCATAAATTACAAATCTTCCCGGATTAATGTTTACAGATAAACATCTCTTGCTACCTTGTGTATTTTATGCCTTTGCCTGTTATTCAAGTCATTTATCTTCCGCATTTGTCTAGTTTTGGGAAACTATACTAACACTGTAAAAAAAAAAGTATTTTGTTGTGACCAAGCTATTGTTTACAGGCCTCCACCTTAAACACAAAGTTTTGCCTACACATCTAAGCACAATCCTGTGAAAACTTCAGGTGTGATTCTGTTGTGGACCAAACACCTGCACCACACAGCACCACTCCAGATAACAGGGACTGGTATGTGTTTTATACAGTTGCCAAACATAGCAGTTATTGTACTTGGTGCCTTAATGAAGAGCACTGTGGAAGGTCATGGTAGAACTATGGGATCATAGACCAGCAACTTTCCATTTAGATTTACATGGGCTACAAATAGACACTGCCAGTCATTGTGGTAAATGACACCCTGAACTAATGGACTGACTAGGAAAAATACTGCTTTAATTCCAAATCACATACTGTCCATAGCGTTCAATAAAACATAGTATGCCATTAACATAATGAAATGCTTTTTAACCGTAAATGTGTATTTAGGGCCAAATTTGAACACATTATAAAAAACACTTTACATACACACACATTAAGAAAAGTAATCATAACTTACAGTGAAACAGTAATTTGAGACATTTGAACTGTTTAATCAGTACTAGGACTTGTAAAACAAGCTCACTGCAACACATTTAATGACTTGAATTTGAAAGGAGTTTTATTTTACTCTGAATAAGCCAATATCCCTGGGACTAGCCAGTCTTGCAAGCTTGTTTGAACTGCTTTTCCAATAAAATGAGGTGAGTTCAAGCAATGTCTGGTCCTTCTGTAAGTCAGGTAGTTCCAGCTAAACGAAGCATATAAAATACAATGAAGTTTGGGAAAATTCACATCAATAATAAAAAGCTGCATAAGAGAGTGAATCCAAAGGTTTCAATTCAGACTGTGAAGCATACATATGCTATAACACATCAAATGTTTAGCAAGTGCAAAAAAAACAATTTGACAAAGACACAGTATGGGCTACACTTGGACTTCAACAGCCACAAGCACACTGGTTGAAATTGTGTAGTTGTTTGTGTTCTTTATTGTTTTGTTTACTACTGCTATAGTTATCAAAATTATTGAATCACCAACACCAACCAGAATATGTGAGTGGAGCTGAACTGCCCAAAATCCTATTCAGTGCAAAAAAAACAACCTAAATTCACAGTATTAAAAGAATTGGTCCTCATTCACAAAACCGTCTCAGAAAACATTTCAGATTCAAGCATAGGAAGAGACATACGATCATCTCAAAGTGTGATTAACAAAACAGTCCATGAAAAAAATCAGCGTGGTTATGGAATACTCTTCCAGGTCTCAGCCCAGAGCTGAGGTCCTTATGAAGAGCAAACTCTGCCACTATTAGGGCAAACTCTGCCACTACTACTCAACACACAACCACTGGTTTATTTATACTCTCACTAGTCAATTTAAGACTTGTTTGAAAAACAAGTCGCTAGCCACCGAAATTATAATAAGCATTTATGAGCTCCAAGTATGTCGATACAATAGGCGTGAGTGACAATGATGTTGTGATAATGATGGTCTCATTGTGAATCTATAAGAACATGCAAATACATTTTTTGATGTTGGTTTACACGATCTCTGGCCAAATGTGAGTTTGATCCAGTAAAGATAATACTTATTTATACCAGCTCTGTCCGGGAAATGATCGTACAATCATTTTAAGATCAAATTTGATTTGAAATTCTGATAGAGTCGGCTCGGATGGCTGAGGCACCGTAAATAATGAGTTTATTATAACATGCACAGCAGGGAGAATTTTGCACAAGGTTCCCCAAATCTTTCTACATATTGCTGATGAAGTCTGCCAGTGGAGTCCCTATCTACCAGGACTGATGGCCGAGGGCTCTTCGTTTAAAGTCAGTTTTGCACCTCTTTTTGTCTTCCCACACTACCAGGTTATTATGCACTGACTTCTTTTAAAGAAGTACTCTCGTTCTTTAGAAGTACAAATAAATACATGATTACCCCAATAATATGTTAACTTAAATTAGCACCTGTGTATTTCATGAGTTTCTTTATTAGAGTATTTCGCAAACTCACTGACAGCTTTATAAACAATCTGAGTAAAAATCCTACGAATGCATCCCATAAATGCACACGGGGTTAGGCATACCTTGACCAACGGAAAGCTGTCAGTACTGGAACGATATAAAGTAGCTTTTTGCCATGCTCCAATATCACGCCATGCTCCAGTAAAATTGGGCCAGCTTCTAGCGGTCTGACACCAACAACAACAAAAGGCTATAAGTACAACTTTTTTTAAAC
This sequence comes from Esox niger, assembly GCA_016801105.1. Lineage (NCBI taxonomy): Eukaryota > Metazoa > Chordata > Actinopteri > Esociformes > Esocidae > Esox > Esox niger. The sequence goes on along the minus strand of JACXGJ010000071.1, from coordinate 39,101 downwards.
TAACATCTCCATAATATGAAGAAAAGGCATGAAAATAAAATAGAAAATATTACAATATACTTTATAGTATATTTCAATTGCAGTGAATGAAAAGTAGTTCCTCGGAAACAGGATCCACAACGGAATCCATTTTGCCTGGAACATGCACGTGTGGGTGCGTGGGCAGGTGAATATGCAAGCATGTGTGTTTGGAGGCAACACCATGCCTGAGCAAGCATTTTGTGACTCTGCAGGAATGCAGAACAGAAAGCCTTGCATAGCAACACTGCCTGAGGAAGCAGACCAAAATACAGAAACCTTTATACGTTCAATCATCTTTTCATCAAGAACAGCATCAAAGAAACTGTAGCCAAAACATACACAACACTTGTCAAGTGTGTAGACAATAACTCATTCAAGGATGTTCCTTTTGTTTGACTATTTTCCACATTCCAAACAATGAAATAACACATGGAATCACATAGAAACCAAAAAGGTGTTAAACCAATCCAAATAAATTTCATATTGTAGATTCTTTAAATTAGCAACCCTTTGCTTTGTTGAAAAGTATGCACTTTGTATTCTCTCAACTAACTTCATGGGGTAGTCACCTGGAATCTATTTCAATTAACAGGTGTACTTTGTTAAAAGCTAATTTGAGAAAATGAATTTCAAATGAAATGTTGTGTTGTTACAGAATTGGTATATAGAAGACCATCATTTTGTCTACTGTAGTAGTCCATATTATGGAGAATAGCTCAAATAAGAACAGCCCATCAAGCGCTATGATGAAACTGGCTCTCATGAGGACCGCTACAGGATAGATAGACCCAGTGTTACGTCTACTGCAGATGATATGTCCATTAAAGTTACCAGCCTCAGAAATTGTTAGCTAACTGCACCTCAGTTTGCAACCCAAATGAATGCTTTACAGCGTTGAAGTAACAAACACAACTGTTCAGAGCAGACGGCATGAGTCAGGCTTAGAAGGTCGAATTTAACCCCAAAATGGATAAATTCTTCAATCTATATTTTTATTGGTAGCTAATTAAAAGGTATATCATTTTACCAAATATCTACATCGCAATTCTTCGTACTTTGTACATATCAGTGAAACAAAAACCCTCAAAAGATTTTTTGGTCCAGATTAAAAAAACATTACACATTTGCAAAAGTCCTTTAGGTTTCCTAAAGAAATTAACTGTATAATATTTCATTGCACACAACAAATTTAAAATTATACAAAACAAATACTATCAAAAACTGAAATAAATTATTAATAAAGTTTTTCTGGAAATATTATTTGTTCTCAAATGCATTTCTCTGATTCAATTTCTGGAATTTCAAGTCATTAAACAAAAGAGCTGATTATAATTATATACAACTAAAAGCATTACGCTGTGCCAAGACAAAAGTATATGTAAATGTAGGCTACATAAGCCTGCATGTTAGAGTAGCTAAGGGCTATTGGCGGCACCCAATCACATTCACCAACGTTAAGGGAGGGAGGAGCCAGAAAATTATGCTAAAGTTTAAAATCATACTTTCAATTACCTACAGTGACTTAAAAGTATTCACATCTCCACATTTTGTCATAGATTTTGATTAGGGAGGTGACCAAGAATCTAATGGCCACTATAACTGAGCTCCAGCGTTGCCCTGCAGAGATTTGAGAACCTTGAACAAATGAATAAAAAATTGTTTTTGTTTTTTCATTACTGGGTAATTTGGTGATCAATTTGAAATGTATTAGAAATTAAGTTTATAACGACAAAAAGTGAAAAAAGTCAGGGTTCTGGATACTCCCCGAAGGCACTGTACAGTATTTAGGCTTGTCACTACTAAAGCTTAACAAATAAAATGCAACATTAAGGAATTTCTGTCTATAATCTGTGTTGAACATAAAACCAACTTGAGGCATGGTTTGTTTAGACAGGAGACATACTATGGCAACATCAGCAGCCTTGGCCTCTGGCAATGAGATTATGAATGTATAGAACAGAAGATTATTCGGATTAGGAGATCACACTTATTAGAAGCCATGCAAGTGAAGCTGATGGTATCTCTCTTAAAAAAATACACGGGCATTGACCAGAGCAATACATTTTGCAACACAATCTCATCCGAGCTAGATTATGTAAAAACAGCAGGATATGGGTTAGGCGACACTTGGTGGCCCTGTTGATATAAAACCAGCCAAACCCAGGGAAGAACTGGGCCAGTCTGACCTACATTGGACTACAGGAAATGGCATTTGTTCCCCTATTTTGATATATCAACCCACCAAACATTGTGACCTAAATATATATAAAGGAAATGTAAATACATATATTACACACACACTGTGGCTTATTTAAGTATTCAGTTAACCCCATTATGTGGTGTTATAGAATATACTTACACTTCATTACATTCACTTTATTGCCAACAAGTTGTACACAATACCCCAAAAAGAAACACAGCAATATGAGAGTTCAAAGGAAAATGAGAAGAAGAAGTTAACAGGTTGGCCACAACAGGCACAGTGATAACAGCACAGAAAAACAATGTTGTGCAGAACAGCCTCTCAGAAAAAATTAGTTGGTCCATGTCACAAATGGGGGCTGTGGCAGTCGACAACCATGACAGGTTTCATCATACCGGCTAAAAACAATACGTAGCTGCTCCAGTCAAGCCTGCGGCTCAAGTATTACCATCACGCACCACAATTGTGTGAAACGAAACTACGTTCGGTGTCAACATATGAGAAGTGCTGTTGTGTCCGAACAGGAATTGTGTTGGATATGAATGTATTTCCTGAGATGCAGGGTTCGCTCCAGGGGGTATATATATACGCTGACAATGGATGTGATGAGTGGAAAAATAAACATCACCAGGACATGGCGTAAGCAGTCCATTCACTTAGTTTCTACTGATCAAGCTCGTGGTACTGTAATAGTCCGGGTAAAGCGTTGCAGGAACACACTGAACATTGTTGCTGACCAGGTGCATCATTTCATGGCATACAGTTTAACCTTCATCACGTGGATACTGCCAGGAGTATAAAGTGTCATGTAGCAAAGAATGTATAGTTTCACGCAGACGCATGACAACAAGTACAGTTAAAACCCTGCCCAGTCCCAAAAGTCAACCCGATGAAGCATCTACGGGATCACAGAATGTAGAATGAATGTACCACTGTCCAATCTCTGGTATTACATGATGCTATCGCATAAGTATGAACCAAAATACAGGTGGAATTTTTTTCTAATACTAGAATGCCACTTAGAGCAGTTCTGGAGGCAAAGGGGTCCGACCTGTTACTAGAAAGATAGAACTAAAACTGGCTACTGTAATATTCCTCTCGTTTTATTGCAGAACAGTGATTGTGTGATGGCGGTGATGCAGAGTTTTGTTCCAAACAAAACAACCATGTGTGCTGAGAGTAAATCCCGGTTTGCATGTTCAAAGCCTAAAATATGTTTTAGGCTTTGGTAGTTTTACTCCACAAGCCTAGATGTGAGAACTTTGTGGTTTTGCAAGCGGGGAGCAGAACTTGTACAATTCTTAATCAATTATTTTTCAACAACTCCGTCCTCAATATTAAAAATGGCCCGCTGGCTTGGGGCCGGTAAGACCCACCGTCGGGCCGGTAAGACCCACCGTCGGGCCGGTAAGACCCACCGTCGGGCCGGTAGACAGTCAATGGCCCATGAGGGAGGATAATTTTGGTTTTCATGGAAAGAAAGTTTCCATGGGTCGAGAAAACCCCCCAGCAATAGACACATGAAAGCAGGTAAGAGCATGTTTTCGGTAGTAGTTTGTTCTTAAAAATTACACTGCCTTAAGTCCCTGCAGCATGTGGCATATATTACAGCTTCTGACAACCTCACGTCTGCACCAATGAAAATCTGCCAACTCTGAATGAATTTGGTGGCACGGAGCCAAATTGAACAACTAATTACGACTGCCTACCATATAGTGAAGAGGCAGAAACCATTCACGGACTATGTCCATGACATAGTACATGAATACGGATAGAGAAATCATAGGGACTTGGCTTATCAACAGTAAATGTTATGTTAACTATGCCTGCCTACCCGCTTAGTAGCAGTGACACAAGAAGTCTGCGAACCAACTAGTGGGACTACCCCACCTGTTGGATTGAATGTGCATTGCACATTATTTATCCAACCATAAATATTTTAACAAAATTATTTTATTATCAAGCTTTTATATGTTACATCAAATCCAAGCATCTTCATGAAAAGATATTTATAGTAATATTTTGATAACTATTTACTAAAATTAATAATGTACATTGCATCATATTTTTGTAAACAGCAATTGCTTGTATCAGCATAATATACAAAACGGTGGGATAAACCAATATTCTGATGATTTGAAAAGTACATACACTATTTCTGTACAATACAATAGTATTGTGTTTTTCTTAAATTCAGTTTGGCCCAGAAAAAAATATGGACCAGTAGATTTCAAAACAATTGGCCCAACAAAGTTAGCGCTGGCCCCTCCAACTACACGAATATTTGATAGAGTACATTTGCTATTTGGATTTTACATACTCCACTGAGTGGAACACAGATATTGCCCACTGAATATGGTGATGTTTATCTGATTGCGTTTACACTGAACTAGGGACCACAAAGAAAGCTGGTTCAGTTTAGGATGTGGTCAGGCAAATTAGTTCCCATTCCAATCACTTTGCTGTGCATTTAAAAATTTTGATATTGAATTAATTAGCGTTTGTGTCACAGGAAAACAAATGCACACGTAGAGAAAACTTTTTTAAATATAAATTGTAAACAGGGACTGGCAGACTTACATTGAACAGGTTTGTCTTGTTCCGCTCACAGAAAAGTCCTTGTGCTGGCATGTGCTTCAGCTGTTGCCATGGGACACTGCTTCCTAGCAACACATCTCGTGCCCACTGCAGATTCTGTGAAAACACAAAATAAAAAAAATAATCGTCAGTATGACAATGTTTTGAGCAATATTGGAATATAGTGGGTGCTATTTGGCTGTATCTGCACCTTTACTCAACTTGTTCCCAATCATGTCTTTAAAATGTGCATATTGTTTGAAAGCTTATTTATCACGCCCATCTCTTGACGATTTTCATCATATAGTGAGCAGTGATTGAAACATTAATAAGCTGTAGAAAATTAAGAAACACCTTATTTAATCCCAATACATATAGAATTGTTATGAACACAATACATAGAGATGGCTGACAAATTAAAGCAGGAACCAACACCTTACTGTCTCTTCCAAAAACCCTTCTTCCAAAAGATATCCCCTCATTCGCTGTTTTGATAATTGTGGTGGAGTGCACTGCCGAAAACATATAACCCTTTTTCCAAAAAAGTTGGAGAGCTGCATAAAATGCTAACAAAATAAGAATGCAATTACGTACAAATCTTTTATCCCTATATTTAATTGATAATATTACAAAGACAACATATCAAATGTTGAAACTGAGAAATGTTATCGTTTTTAGTAAAAAACATGCCCATTTTTTTATTTGACGGCAGAACCTATTTCTTAAAAGTTGGGATAGGGGCATGTATTGCATCACCCCTTCTTTTGACAATACTCAGTTCCCAAATGCTTACAATACAGTAAGCGTTCGGGAACACAGGAAACCAAATGCTGTAGTTTTGAAAGGGTAATGTATGCCGATGATTGTCTGATATAGGAATGCAGCTGTTCAACCACAGATCTGGGCTTCAGGCACCCAGACTCTTACTATGGAGCCATACTTTTGTAATACAAGCAGAATGTGGTTTGTCATTGTCTTGCTGAATAAAGCAAGGACTTCCCTAGAAAAGACGTTGTCTGGATGGCGGCCTGTGTTGCTCCAAAACCTGTATATATATCGTTCAGCATCAATGGTGCCTTCACAGATGGGCAAGTTACCCATGCCATGTGCACTAATGCACCCTCATATCTTCAAGGATGATGGCTTTTGAAACTTGCGCTGATGTGAAGCAAGATGCAAGGGTGGAAAACTCTTCTCTTTAGCCCGGAGGACATGGCATCCATAATTCCCAAAAATAATTGTACATATTTATTCATCAGACCATAGGACAGCTTTCCACATTGCCTCAGTCCATCTTAAACGAGCTAGGGCCCAGAAAAGGCAGCAGCGTTACTGGATCTTGTTTACATCTTGGTTTCTTCTTTGCATGGTACTGTTTTAACTTGAATATGTGGATGCAGCAAGATACTGTATTCACAAACAATGGTTTTTGGAAGTGTTCCAGAACCCATGCAGGGATATCCACTACAGAATCATCTGTTTTTAATGCAGTACTGCCTTAGGGCCCAAAGAGAATGGCCATCTAATATTGATTTTCAGCCCTGACCCTTGCATACAGAGATTTCTCTGGATTCTCTGAATTGTTTAATGATATGCACCGTAGATAATGAGATCCCCAAACTCGTTGCAATTTTACATAGAGAAATGTTTTTAAATTGTTGCACTATTTGACTGCAGTCTTTCACAAAGTGATGAACCCCTCCCCATCTTTATTTCTGAAAGTCTCATGCTCTCTGGGAGCCTCTTTTTACACCCTATCATGTTAGTAACCTGTTGCTAATTAACCTAGTAAGTTGAGATTTTCCACCAGGTTGTTTTTTTTGTATTAAGGTCTTTTGTTGCCCCGGTCCCAGCTATTTTGAAATGTGTTGTTGACATCAAATATTTTAAAAAGAATTATTCAATCACTCATTTCACCTACATTATAAATTACCTAAGCACACTCTACTACCACTATGGCTCCTGTTATATCCTTCTGGTTTTGACCATTTCAACATGTAGCATACTTAAGTCAGCCATAGCTTGTCAGCTGTATCTGCTCAAAAACACCTGTATTTCTTCTTTCATAGCCTGGCCTTCTTAAGAAAATTATAGAAGTGCTGAAATCACTTCTGTTCTTCTGCAGCTGTGTATTGTAAAATGTAGTTTTGGTGCCTATTTTTTAAGTATCATGAGATCATTTTAAAGTGAAATCCCCTGGTGATCCCCAGCCCATTCAGTTGTAACGGTTTCTAGGAGCACAAGCATTGCAATAGCATTAGTAAAGGGGAGCAGTTCACTTCATCTCAACTTCAACTTCATTCTAAACAGGCCTGGCACAAGTACTGTTGGCAGATATGAATTATTACAATAAATTGCTACTTGATTTACATTTCAAATTTTTGTCTTTTAGCATAGTCTCTCATTCATATAAACTAACAGTCGGTTCACTAGACAGCAATCAATTACAAGAACGCTGCCCAGATAAAAGCAGTCCTTTAGGAGGGTCTTACAAATAAAAAGGATGTACCAAAATTGGTAGAGATTACGGTGCCATTGCCACCCACTATCACAAAAAAGAAAGAAAAAGTACCATAAGAAAAATGGCACAATTGGGAAGAGAAAGTCCAAATCCCAACCAAATATAATGCACACACAAAATTATTTAAAAAAATGTAATTGTATACCAATATATACTACACACAATGGTGTGAACTAGATTGATGGTTTTAATGGTAAGAAACTGATTATAGGGGTAATGAATCTGTCAAAACATTTTGTGAATAACTGCTTGCCCCGCATAATATAGAAGAGGTTGGATTGACTAACTAACCTGGTGGGTTTTGCTGTTGGTGTAGAAAAAAGCCAAGCGGTAGAGGCTCTTATAGTGCTGGGGAAATCGGCCCAGGCAGAGGAAGAGAGCACGGACACACATCTCCACTAGCATGCGACGCTGCTCAGTCCGGTCATTAGGGAGGGCCTTGGGCACCTCTACCACCTCTGATGGGGGCTCTGGCCACCTTGATTGACGGCACTTTCCATCACTGGCAGGAGTCTGGGGGTTGGCCTGATGAATTGGAGTCTGGGGGGTGGCCTGATTTGCCTGGTGAAAAGATGATGCCTTTGGTGGTGTGGCTGGAAAAGGCAGTGGATGAGGGCAAGAATCTATGATGGTCTTTGGGGAACCAGTCTCCGGTACTGTAACTGACATGGCGTCCACTACTTCCTGGATTAATTCTTTATCCTCCAGCGAGATTGAGGTCCCCCCTCCGTTGTTTTTTTCACCACGTGAGTCTTGAAGAATTCAGGTTTTAAATAAAAAAACAATAATTAATATGATCCTTTTGAAATTTTCTGTCCTCATTAACACAAAAATGAATGACTTCCACAAAATTCCTCAACAACATACTATGTATATATGTATAATACACTTCCAATAATGCAATTCAGGATAAAAGGAACAAAACATACCTGTGTCTTCCACTGGTGGCTGCTCCTTGACAGGGGTGGTGTTCTCAGATGAAGAAGTGCTGCCCTTTCCAGACGGAGACTGTAACTTAACATGGCTACTGTCCTGGGAGCTGGCGGGGTCTGTGAAAGCAGACTGTAACTTAACATGGCCACTGTTCTGGGAGCTGGCGGGGTCTGTGAAAGCAGACTGTAACTTAACATGGCCACTGTCTTGGGAGCTGGCGGGGTCTGTGAAAGCAGACTGTAACTTAACATGGCCACTGTCCTGGGAGCTGGTGGGGTCTGTGAAAGCATCCTGGGTGGAGTTGGAGTCAGACAGCATCACCACACTGTCCTGGCTGCGCTCTGCCAGGGGAAAAAACACAAACACAGATCATGTGGCCAACTGCAAACCTGGCATGGGTGCCAGTCAAATATATTAAATGCTTGCCAGTCAAACATATAAATGGAGGGGCCACCACTGCCACATCCTCTTCTGTGTTATCAAGGGATCATTAAAAACATGTTAAAGATTTTGAAATATTGACTCTAAATGTGCTAAAAACGTTTCACATCTGGATATTGAGCAATTTCAGCCACAAGGTTTGTTTTAGATAAGTTAATTTGTCTACATCATAGAAATCAGTTTGCTGCTTTATGTAAAGATTTTTCAAATATATTTGGTACTGTTGACCAAAGGCATGGATACCATTGATAAGCCTAAATGTTTCCTAGTTCCAGTTGAGAACCTCGGGGTGTCATGTATTGGTGCATCAGACACCCACAATTAGCGCCACAGACTGTTAAGGAGCTCACTGACGCCCTGATCCAGGTCTAGGAGAAGATCACCCAGGAAACCATCCACCATCTCATCAGGAGCATGGGCAGACGTTGTCGGGAGTGAAAAGGCAGGTAGGGGCCATACACACTACTGAGTCACATTATGAGTTGCTGTGATGAAATGTACGCATATTGGAACTGCCTGAGATTTAAAATAGTTGACTTTGATTTTCATTGTGAGTTTAAATCCAGCCCTCAAACGGTTGGTGATTTTGGTTTCCATTGACCGTTGTTACATCATTTTGTCCTCAATGAATTACACAATGTACAGTAAAGATTTTGATCTTTAATATATTTTGTTCATCGAGACCCGATATGTGATTTAGGTGTTCCCTTAATATTTTTGAGCAGTGTATTTGTTAACCTTTTACTAAACCCATCAGATTTGCTATTCCTAAATTATGGATGTCCAAGTGCCACTATTTCCTGCAGGTCAATTTACAAGTTACAAGAACAATTTGGGAAAATCTACTTTTTCAATTCTTTTTGGGCTTTTGCATAAAAGATACCTCTTCTACACACAATAAATGAAAAACAAATTATTTTAAACGTGATCAATACACTTTGCATAGTGTTGTAATTTAAGGTGTATACATTTTTTATAAAAACACTGTTCTTTTAAGTATGAATTTAGGAATTTATTTCCTTGATCAGTTGCAATAATTCAGGTATTTAGAATCTTACTTTATGGATTACTGGTTGTAGTGGAATCTTTTTTTAATAAATGCAAATAAAAGTACATTTACATATTTAACACTAAATCTGTAAATGGGCTAATTTCAGGGTACATACAAACAAACAAACATCTACAACAGACAATAGAACTCAAATTATAGAAGTATGTGTCCGTTATTCATATGCCAATACCCTTTCATGTCACTTAATATTTTTGAGTATAATGTAGAAATTAGGTTATAGTGGAAATATAGCTTTTGTTATACAGTGTAGTTAGGATTTAGTATTATAATTTTGCCGGTTTGGAGAAAATAAATCGTCACAGTAACCCATCAAAATGTAGTAACCACCTAGTGGAATTCTGTAGCACGGGTCCGCATGTGCCACGCTGGAGCAAGAACGCATCCGAGTGAATAAAAGAACAAATGGGCCTTGAACCTCAAAACTGTCAGTGGCGTAAAAGCGCATCAAGTCAGAAACAAGGTATATTTTTCTGTTGTCTACGTGTGACTCTGCTTAAATAAGAAGATACTAAATTGACAAAAAATAGATGTTCTGTTTATTGTTAACTTTATATTAAGGTAAACCATAACACTTAGGGTGGATAGCTTATCTGACAACACAAGAATTGAAAGTAAATGTTTAATGCAGTGCATTGGTTATCACGTGGTCAAGAGAGTCTTGGCAGAAAAAGTAATTCCACAAGCAATGTGATCTTCCTTGCTCCAAGTAAAACATTTGTAAAATATATGCTATTGTTTTGAGATAAATATTGAAATTAATTGCTGCCTTAACTGATTTTAATATTGAGACTAGCTTGCAGGAATGCCATTAGGAACTATGATTTGAAGTACATTTTTTGGGTATGTTACAACTAGAAAATAACCAAAATGTTGTTCTTGGATTTATAGCGTTTCCAAAGTAAAAGTAATAGTTCAACAAACTTGGTTCAGTCTAGTTGGCTTGCTATTATTAGAATAAAGACAGAGAGCTAACTAACAAATGTCAGATTGGAGAGATAATTGTAGATAAGGTAATTATTGGTAGGTAAACAAAGACCAGCATGTGTAGTACAGTAGAATAGTACTATCCATATCTTGCAAATATGTAGTACCTGTGAAGTTTAATTTACCTGGCATAGTTGACAGAAAGTGCACTAGTGATTGAGAACACTACACTCGGAAAATAGTGATCATTTTAAGATTTAGAGAAATTAGCAAAACATTGTCTGATATAATAGATAGTAATTTCAATTACTTAAGCACCTTTTCCAAAAATTTGTGATTTTCCAGGTACTCCACTACTAATATTTCTGAGGCCCCAGTACCAAAGTATTTTAAGCAGTTCAAGGAACTCCATTGTTTGGAACAGATAAGGCCTTAAAGGGTACACTTGGAACCATCGCACACTGTCCAGTCCACATATTTTTTTTATATCTTTACCAGTCTGCAAACTTAGATTTTGGTGGGATTTATAGGTACGCTAACCCAACAATATATTCCTCATGTTAGAAGGCTGCAATATAGCTCATTCCTTGCATTATTTCATACAGACTTTCTTCTTTTTTAAATCAAGGGAGCAAATCATTGGAGAGGCCTGAAGGCCAATTCCCTCAAATTTAAGCAGTAATGCGCAGTACCATCCCAGGGTTCTAGACACATTGGAGACCTAGTTAGTTAACAATTATGAGTCTTGTTGTTGACAATTTTGAGAGTTTGTTTTAAAAACAAACATACTAAGCTTTAACTGAGAACAGCATTGACTATACTCCCAATGATGGCTGTCAAGAGCTTGTTAACCACTGACAAACTTGCCGGCATGTCGGGTTGATTTCTGACATCCATCTCACGAGGATGCGTGCTGACAAGGGGCAAAACACCTTCTGGCTGATATGGCTATACATCATATAAACAATTGCAATTAAAAACATTATCATATAACTCTCCAGCACAATCACATCAGCAGGTTAGCCATTTCCCATCATGAATTTGGTTTTGGAGGTAGACCGGGCCCCTAGGGCATGTAATTATGCAATTTAATAATGTACCTTAACAGAAGTTTACATTTAAAAACACTAAAAGGGCTACGGTTATGATTACTGTTAAAGTTAAGAGTAAGCGTTAAGATGTAGGTTATAAGCAAATACTAACCATGGCCAAATATCCTGTCAGAGGAACTGAGGCAAGCAATTCGATTTTCACCTGCCTCCAGAGCAAGACTCATGAGAAAAAATATAAACTTGCATAAAACAGGTTAAGATCTCTGCTGCAAACATAAGCCAACACCAAACACCAAATCCAAGCCAAATTGTAGCACATGGCCTAAGTCACATGGTAGACTGTTTAGTGGATCATCTGAGAAGCGACTGAATTTGTCCAGTATCAGCATTCATTCCCTGGGATCCACATGCATATACATGACAAAGCAGGTGGCAGAAGCAAGCAGGCAGAGAGGCAGGCAGGTGGATATGTGGGTAGGTAGGTAGGAAAGAATCTGGAAAGGGTGACAGAAACACTGGCAACATGGGCAATATGGCGGCAGTATTCAGACACAGAAGCTAAAGGGGAGGGACACAAAATGCCAAGAGCTGTTTTTGCAGTATACTGGGAAATGTCCCTATAAAAGAGCAACTGTTAAATGACTAAAAAGAAAAAAAAAAAAAAAAAACATTTTGCACGGCAGTTTGTAATGAATTTTCAACTTACATTCAATATTTACAGTGGTAAATTCAATGATAGTTTTTCACTTAGTTTATAATCCTTTCAAATGATGCTGTGAGCAAACATTTTCACAGGATAAAACAACAATCATCAGCTGTAAGTTGAAAACCCATAGATTTATTGTATTTTTATATTGACACGTCTCAGGATATCTGGAAGATCAGGGGAAAGCCAAATAACAGCTTGAGACCACTGGACCTTTATCTTTCCTTTCCAAAAAAGTCAAAAAGGAAAGATTTGAGTGAGGAATAGAAGCGTTCAACTTGTAGTGGTCTCTTAATTTTAACCATACCGTTCTATTGGAAAGAAAAGAAAAAGGTGCAGTGGTCTCTTAATTTTTTTCTGGAGCTGTACATACCGTTTGCCTATTAGATTTCTATGACATTTATATATCTCATGGTCACTTGAATATTTGGGCCTATAACATGCCATGTATCTTACTGAAGCATGCCCTCAAATCACAAGGTGCATCAAAGTGTAAAAAAAATTTACACTGAAAACTATTAAGAAAATGTAAAATGGCTATAAAAACACATAATTCAGATACAAGAAATCACTTAATTCTCCTCTCCCTTCCCACTCCCTTCCCCCTTAACGCATCCTAATCCTGCCTTCTGACTCTTTGCCCAGACAATCCCAATCAACCTCAAATCACTTCCTAGCTTTCACAGAACTAGGGGAAATGCGAGTGAAAAATGTGATATATTTGTGCTCAGGATCATCTGTAATAAAGCATGCTTGTATGCATGCTCATACAGAACAGCTGTCACTTTCACCCCCTTTCGCCCATTTACTTTCTCAGACATTCACATACTGTCGAAAATAAATCATCTTGGGTGTTTCCATAATACTTTGCGGGTTCACCAAAGCTCAAGCGAGCTTAACAGGTAAAATGCATTTATAATATCTTTCTTAGATGGTAATAATTACAGGTACTGATGTATTTCCAGGTGGATAGTGACAGGATTAGGACTGACTATGTATAATTGTATATATGTATGTATAATTCTATGTATTATATCTGATCTCTAAGAGTCATTATTGTACATTTCTGTTGTTACGTTATGTACACAAGGTCTGAAACTACCAATCTTCATGATCAATTAATCTGCTATTACTATTTAATAATTCATTTGAATGTATTCTTCTGTGGGGTTTTTTAATTGCAAGTGTTTAATGCAAGTGTGTTACTTGTTAATGAGATTTTGCCACAGAACGTGTGAAGACTGCATTTACTTGGTTTGTGAGCTACATTACACAACATGACGTAACATCAGCTGGGATGATCAACGCAAGTGCTACGAGAGTGGATGAGAGCTTTGTTTCCACCACACGTGATTTGTCAATTGCGCATGGTAGTATGAACCCCAAAATAGCCATTTGGGGTTGAAATCTGCACACCTGCATAAGCAAGTATTTTGTTTTAAGTCTGAGCACTGATTGTTGGGTTAAATTGTACTGTTGTGTCCCAGACCATTAAACCGCCTTCCAATGCAAGTGTCTTGTCTGTGTATGACAATACCAAATTGAGTTGTTAAAAGTAAACATCTATGCAGGAACACAAGCGAAGTTGCAATAGAAAATCAGAAGGAGAAGCAAAGGAAATATGAAAGAGAAAATAAGTATAAATATTGCCTACATAAATAACGCACAGAGAAACACGCACACACACCCAACCAAACAGCAAACACAGGCGCGCACGTTTTCCGAAACGCTGTTGCTTTTATACAGCAGTAAAACAATATCCAAATATCCTGAGATGCCATATTGCCCATTTTACCATGATATCCCAATCACCCAGTGCATGAGTGGTCAGAGCCTTTATCAATCAAAGTGGTCAGCCTCCTATTCACCACTCCTCCCCAGCCCAGTGAAGGAAGGCCCAACCCTAGAGGCCCAGAGACAGAGTCTAGGACTGGGACTGTACCATCGGCCTGCTGCTCCTCCTCTTTCTGCTGCTGCCACGTCTGCTGCTGCTGCCGCCGGAGGGTTTTACGTTTGGCGTAATCGTGGTCAACCGGAGTGGCCGTGTAAGGTGGGGATGTCAGACCTGCAGCGTTGGTAGGGAGGGAGGTCTCGTGAACGGCAGTCGCATCACACACGCACGACACGGAGCAGTGGGAGTCCTCGTCCATCAACGAGAGGGGCTTCTCCCTGAGGTGAAAGAGAGAGGCTTAAAACAAAAGGTTGGGCCAGATTGGGGACATTTTTATGAATTTCATTCCATTTTTGGGGGGTATATTTAACAAGTCACAGTATAAATTTCATAACAAAGATAATAGACTGGAGTGCGAATCCCCTCACTTCTCGTGGGACCTGGGCATGGTCTTCTCTTCCCCACGGGCAAAGGGTCCAGTGGCAGCCTCAACCAGGACGTTGAAAAATACTTCGTGCTCAAGATCAGGCTCTTCAGCCTCCAGCAGCTTCAGGATGGTGGCGCTCAGACGAAAATACAGCTACGGGGAGAAAGGATGTAGACTGACACAGAGCTACATATAGGTGAAGTACACTCCCTCTGCTACAACAGATTGCATTCTGGTTAAGACATCAGTCACAAAAGTGCATTTTGTATATATGTGTGTGTGTGTGTGTGTGTGTGTGTGTGTGTGTGTCTTTATCCTGCCTTACAAGTATGGCAAAGAATACTTGGCATGGGTAAGATGTTTATAATGGCAATAAAGCATCTCTGCGGATTGTTTTACATGGCCTAATACATCACGGCTAAGGGCTGAATCCAGGCAACGTTCCATTGTGCCTATTGGCCATTTACCATACCAGACTCTATTTGACTCGATTCTAGTTCGAATTTGAACAGCGAAATTTAAAAGGAGTTCACAATTCTGTGATTAAGTAATCGCACTTTATTGATTGTGGCCAGCTGTTATCACCTCCACCATATCCATGTAACTGATCGTGTACGGTCCAAGTTTAGAGATGGCATTAAACAAATTGCACTCATTAAACTGTTAAAATCAAATATGCCCAAAAAGTTAATGTCAAGCCCTGCTGCACAGAGTACAACAGATTAGAATGAGAAAATGTGAGTACATCCTGACATCTTTATAAAACAAGTACGACGTTTGAGTCAGTGATGGCTTTTTCGCTGTTAGACCAATACCCTGTATACAAAGTATTTTTGAGGCTGCATCATAAAGTATTTTGCGTTTGTGAGTGAATGGTAGTACAGTTTCAAAAACAATCTGTTTGCTGGTTCAGTATGCAGGTTAACAGCTCATTGTTGGTCTGATGTGAAATGGAAGTCTTTGGAAAATTTTCTGCAGTCTCCATCCTAAATTCATTTGGGTTGACTTTATAATTGAATCATACTTGCAATGTGTTTCTTGTGCCTTTAGTGACTACATTGGCAACGGTTATCTCTACCCACATATCACTGCTTTCCTGTAGTTTACAATTGAGCTCCGGAATTTTTTTTACAAGTGATTTGTTTCCTAGAAACACTTAAAACCGGATATTCTTAATCTAGCATAGGTTATATCCATATTTGCAGTCCAATCTTTTGCCTTCTTGATCAGCAATGCTTTCCTTTTTCCTCTCTCCGATTTCCTACTATTTATAACTCTGTGTTGTAAGCCCAGATCTGTCACAGAATGCAGGTCACATTGGGGTTGTCAGTGCTGCACCACGGCAGTAATATTACCAATGTTCACATTCAGCTTCACACCATAGGAAAATACACTTCCAAGGTAACTTTTCTCAGTAACTGCCTATAAGTCTCACTGTCCTTCATTCCTTCTTTGACACTTTCAATAAACAGAAGTAACGACTTTCCCCCATCTTGGCAATGTATATTACTGCTATTCTAAACATATTCCCATGGAGATGAGAACAAAAGAATCACAAACATGGCTCACATTTTCAGCATTTTAGATCATGTAGCTATCTGCTAAAATAATTTTTGAAACAAAATGTTCTGACAATAGACTGTTTGCCAATGTACATGTCAATGTTTGGGACATTTAACAGACATTCCATGAAAGTGATACATAGTGAAAAACATACCATAGTGATTTTTGAAGTTGGTTGCCTTATGGTTGCTTTATGTGACAAATGAAAACTGTAAATTATATCCCGGTGAGAACTGGAGCTAGAAACTTTCAGGTGTAAAGCATGTGTACCTCCAGGGCCTCCATAGCCAAGTCAGGGGGATTGTGGTAGTGTATTTTTCGGGGGTATCTTGCAGCCTCCTCATGCAGATAATGGGCTGCCTGTGTGGAATGAGTGGAGAAAGCCTCAGTTACCACATAAACTGATCGGATGGATGTTCAAAACATGGATAGTGTTAAAGACATGGAACACTTGTTGTCATGGTCCATGTCTTTCTATGGTCTTTTCATGTTAACTCATTTCCTAACTCTTTCCTAGACACTTTCACTCATGCTTTGTCCTTTGCTAAATTGCTCAAGGTCCATAAAGTTGGATGGGGATCTTTGGGGAACAGCAATTATTAACTCTACATTTTTTCACTTGGATTGAGGTCTGGGTTTTGACTGGGCCGCTCCAAAACATTGACGTTTTTGAAGATGAGTGTCCTCAGAATTTGGAATTACTATCTTTATTAAAGGATGTGTGATTATTACACACACAAAAACACACATTTCTTAACTAGCTAGCCAAAATGCTGACCAAAGCTAAATATTTCGACTGTTTCATTAGGTTTTGTTTTGCAGACTGTTACCAGAAATCAGTCTGTAGATAAGCAAGTTGTGATATAGGAGCCAGCTGGCTTTGTAAAGACTCAACCATCTACCTACAGACTTAGTAGTAGTACCTAGCTTTGGTGAAAATGGTTTACAGAATACTGTTTGTTTAAAATGAAGTAGCTATGACTGACTGTTTTGTGACTCAGTGTACCTTAATTAATGCTGAATCAAGAATTGTTAACAAGAGAATAAATATTATACACATTACATACAGATGTATTAAGAGGATTTAAAGGTCATAACCTAATGCCACCAAGCTAGGTTGAGACCCACGAAGACAGGGATAAACCCATCCACCTCTCAGAATTATTGTCTACAGGCATTTATATAAATATGTGGATGCCATCAAGAATGGAGGCTTACTAACACATTTACAATCTTCATTTTACAAGAAAAACACAAATCTTATAGACTGGTTCATATAAGTGATTGTTTTATGTCAGGATTTCTAAGTCAGAGCACTAAAACTGTGGTGTGTAAAAATGCTGCTTAATCACAAAAGTGTTTAAGGGTTTGTAGGTCATTCTGCATTTTTTTAACTATAGTTTTGATCCTAAATATCTGAATTATCTTGATAACACAAGAAAAGTGAATAGAGAAGAAAAGCAATTAGAAACTGCAACTGTAAACAAGGTGGGGTCAGAAATTACCTTGCACCTGAAGTACATAGGTTAATTATGTAAAGTGCTTATTGATACAGCACCTTGCGGACTTTTTTGCACCCAGGGTAAACACAAAAAACATCAGTGGAATTATCATTGCTGTTTGTCAGTTTAATCTTACACTGAAAATATAATTTAAATCCAACCAAGAATGAAAAAAATGTATAATACAATAATAGTCAGCAATCCATTTTTTGTGTGGATTTGGGGGTATGCTTTGGCTAATTCTCCAGCTGGAAAATCTTATGACGAACCCTATTTTTAGCATCCTGGCAGAGGCAGACCTCTGAGGAAGAGGCAGACCCTTTTAGGTTTTGGCCTAATATCTCCTGGTATGTTGCTATGCATCCTAATGGCATTCACAAGATTTTTAAAAATTAAACAGCCCCAAGACTGCAGATCCACAACCATCCTGTGCAGATAAGTTGATTTTCTGCCTGACCATGGCTTTTTCTATCAAACCACCCCCTGTCAATTCAGACCGTAGAAAGTGGTTCCAATGAAAGTCCCAATTAGCAAACTCTAGGTGCTTACGTTTGTTGTTTGGTGACGTAGGAGTTTTCAGGCACCCATTCCAAATAATTTGTTGGCCTGAAGGTGGCAACTAATCTTAGTTTGTGTGACATGATGACCCCTAGTTTTTCAATTTCCCAATTGTTCCTTGGAGTTTTCACAACTGGAACTATCATTCTCACTGTGCGTGTGGGCAAGATACAAGCGCCCTCGTTCAGGTAGGTTAATCACAGCACAGGTTGTACATTTAAGTATTGACGTAATAGACTGTGGTGTATAGCAAGCATTTATCTGGGTTTTCTATAGTCGCCAATAATAGTGGCACAAATGCTTTTGAATTCAATTATTATAGATTATTTATAGATTTCCTTTTCACTGAAAGGTTTGAGTCATATGATTTTGAATGAAAGATCAAGCTGATAAACAAAAAATTCACATCTTTTTTTCTTATCGTAGACATAATCTATATTTACCTAGGGTGCCAATAATTACGTTCCCCTGGAGATATGTATTCAGAAACTGCTTCCTACAGGGACATGGTACTTGGGGTGATATAGAAGAACTGTTACAAAGTAATTGGAAAGAATACATCTTTGTCATTTGCTATAGATACAAAACACTACTGACTTTGAGGAGAAGTGCAGTAAATATTTGGACAGTAACAGAAGTTGTCACCTTTCATTTGAGGGAATTTTCATTGTATTGAATAAAGTATTTGAAAATAACAGAATGTTTTGTACATATGCCTTGCATTTAAGTTTACCAAATTAACCAAATGTATTTAGACAACTGAATTAACAACTGTCTCTTACTAGACATATGCGTTTGGTTGCATCAGTACTGCATTCACAAGAGTGCTGTTAATGACTAGCACTGTTTAATGGGAGGCTGGATTAGGATTAGCAAAAACTGATGACATCTTACTAGACAATATTGGGATGTTCTGGAATCTTTCTGTTAAAAAGAGCTAATCTGAAGAAAACCTGTGCAATAAATCAGTACACTTCTTTTAACCCAAATATGCATGAAAACATATGAACTTTTTTTAGTTTTCAGCATTCACACTACTAATGTAAAGGTTTCGTGCACCTGTTTGTAGAGCTGGATGTACTCCCGGGGCGGCTTCTTCTGTTTCTCAGCTATCTTTCCCATCATGTAGTGGATGAGCCACTCTTCCTCATCACTATCTCCCTCACACCGTGACGCACCCTGGAAACACTGGGAAGAAGTCTCCAGCATGGAGTCTCTCCTCTCCTCCATCTAAAGAAAATACACATGAAAACACACATTTCTTTTTCCATCCTCGTGGGGACCTGAAACCTAACAGTCACTCAGACATCAACATCCCCAAAACACCTCACCATAATCTCAATAACCTAAACATTATGCTTAAACTAAACCAAGCTCTAACACTTAAACCAAACTGGTAATAACTAAACAAAGTAATTCTAACACAGTTACTCTTTTCTAATATTCTATGCTTGATCTGAACTTTCTCCCCAGACTTAACCTGTCACACATACAAGTTTGTACAGCTATCCTCATGGGGATCATGCATTCTCCCTTGCCCTAACCTTACCCTAACCTAAATAAAGTAACATGTATGCCTAACCTTAAGCAACAATGCCTGGACCTTAAAGAAACCCCAATTCTAAAATGAATTGTAAGTTTGACCCTAAAATTAAACCCTGAGCCAGAAACTGAGCCAATTTCTTCTGGTTTTACTATACTCAGTAAGTTAGACCTCGCACGCACGCATGCACACACGCACACACGCACACTTCATTTTAAATAAGAACACAGCATATGACAGTATTCTATAGAAGGGTTTGTCAACTGTACCTGTTTGACAACCTCAGGGGGCAGCTCACTCCTCCATTGTTTAAGTTGGCGTGAGGCAAAGGAGTGCAAGGCATAAGACATCGTGCCATATTCAATCCAAAGAGCCAGGTTGGAGCTGTCAATTTCCAGGGCCCTCTTAAAACAGTTGAGCACCGCCAGCGAGTGTTTCCAGATTGGGCCATCGCTTTTCAGCTCATTGGAATTGAGCTTGTCTTGTATGCGGCTAGCCCTAGCCAGTGCCATGCCAGCCCAGGAGTCAAATCTGCAACCATTAAATGATGCCAGAGAATTATCATCACAATGCTTAGAATTCAGATAGTGCTCATAAATTCATATTGAGTTGCTTAAAATGGGACTTTCACCCTGGTTTATCATGTCTCAGAGCTTTCTTGGTGAATGACATTTATTCCACACACGCCCAAAAGGAGTGCAGAAATACTAAGGAAGGACCCCGTTTGCCACATCAGTGTCGCACTATTGCCCCAAAAACAGAAAGCTGGCAGGTTCCAGGTACCTGCCAGAGGCAGCAAGCAGGGCCAGCCCAGCACTGCTGCACACCATTTAGGACCACTTAGGGGAAAGTATATAGATGCTCCAGGAGAGCAGGCTGGCTAGGGAGGTGACAGAAAAAGAATCAAAAGGACATGCTGTGGAATAAATTAAAGCAACTGGAGAAAAAAAAAGAGGCAGTTTCAGAAGACAGAAAGACAACAAAAGAAAAACAAGCTATGTTGACCTCCCTCCTGCTTGGCCTCAACATGTGCAAGGAAAGAAGGAAAAAGACGTCAAAACATCAACTGCCTGTACCAATCCTCCTACACCACCACCACGAGAATGCGAGAAATAAAAATGAAAAGATCAAAGATTTTTATTCCGCGTGTGATTATTCTTTTAAATATTGACAAATATTGGTATAGACTGTTATGGGTGCCTTGCACCCACTGAAGATGCAGTTTTGACCTTGGAGTATTCTATGAACAGATCACATACTTCCTGATTCCATTTTGAGTTCCATTTAAAATGTGCTTGTTTTCTTGAGATGTATTTCATGACAGAAAGGTATCATTGTTAACATCAGTCATATTACAATAGATAGGTGGCCCCTTTAAAATATGCATACTACAACAACATTTCATGAAAACTGACCTGTTTGGACACACACAAATGTCATGCATATAGAACTTAATGGCCTTTGACTGCTCTTTGTTCTTGAAGTGGTAGTCAGCCAAGAGGTAGTAGATTTCATTGACCACCGGGGGTGCTGGAGCACCACCCTCAGGAAGGCAAGGAACAGGCTCCTGGAAGGGAACACAACCACTGGATGAGGTCCTCGTTATTGACAATGTTGCTAACAAGAAGTTTAACATTAGCCTTACAAATTCCACTGGAATCGTAGACAAAAAAAAAAGAATATATATATATAAAACATATGATCTCTACAGTGTTATGTCATGCCGGATCATCCTGAACGACTGTCCATGTCAAGTCAATTCACATCGGTGATTCATAAAATCCATGTACTGACCTTCCCAGCTGTGCTCTCAATGTAGGCTGACACCTCATCCATGGTGAGAATAGGTGTGTCACTGTTGGGCACGATGCCAGAGATCCTTTTGAGCAGATTGGCCAGGTCAGCAGACACCGTGCTTGTCTTGTAACTGTCGAACTCCGGCAGAGACTTGGGCTTGAAGTACTGGAACATGAATAGAGCGTTGCTCCACAGGAGTTCTACCTGCACTCCACAGAAAGGCAGATATGACTGATGGTTTTGTAGGGTATAAACACAATCACACACACACACATTCTGAAACAGCTATGTTTTTAACCTCAGCACCCCAGGTAGACAGCCAAGATACACTTTTCTAATTAAAACCCTGGTCATTTCCTATAACGTGAAGGGATAAAAAGCATGGGCTGGAACAATTTGATCCAAAGACAATCAATTGGCATCCGATTTAATGACCGCAATATCATTCTCTCTTTACTACTTTTCACCTCAGGAGGACAGTATTAAAGACAATGAGAAAGAATAGGGAGAATGTGTCATCACATAACAGACCCTTTCATATGTTAATGTAGGCGTTTATATAGATCCCCAGCTGCCATGCTTTCCTTTGGTTTTGGCACAATTATAATGATAATGATATATTACCTGAATAAAGACGCCAACACTTAAGAGCGCTTGGGCATTTTCTGACTTTTGACATCATTTTGGGAAAATTTTATGGACGATAGAATGTCCAGGTAGCTGTAAAATGTTGTGGCATGTGGCCCATATGTTTTTTCATCCCTTTATTTACGCAATTCATGTATTGCAATGCTGCAGTGTTTTGTCAGAGTAAAAAGTTCAGTAAAGAGGCACAAAACACCTGTGATTCTTCAGTCCTTTGAGCTCCAAACAAGGCTACATAGATGTCAAAAAGGGCAAGGCACAGCTTCCAGAAAACAAGCTTTCAAATTAGGGACCCAATAGCAATTAAGAGAACGGGTGGTAAACCCCAGCGTCCTGGCGGTAAACCCCAGCGTCCTGGCGGTAAACCCCAGCGTCCTGGCGGTAAACCCCAGCGTCCTGGCGGTAAACCACAGCGTCCTGGCGGTAAACCCCAGCGTCCTGGCCACCTAATCATCCCCAGCTTCCATTATGTTCATTCATTCCCCTGTAACTATTCGCCAAGTCTTTGCTGTAGAAATAATGTCTTAAGGACAGCCAGGAATACATCATTAAGTGAGTGGGGTGTTTGACCTGTTGAGAAGAGTGCTCCTCCAGGTAGCGAGCCTTGCTCTTCTTGCTGGGGTAGGCGTACAGACAGTAGAAACACTGCTCCAAGGCCATCTCCAATTCCTCTTTGTAGGGATGGGTATCTTCTGGTTTAGAAGCAGTCAGCTCTTTTTCCAGAACATGAACCTGAATATGATGACACAAGAGTATTTTGAACCCAATTAAATTACACAAGTATGTTCAATGCCATTAGAAATGAATGTAAGTGTCAGGTAGGTAGGTGTGACTGTGGGAACCACTAATGTTAAGAAAAATCACATAAATAATTCAATATAATTATTTTGTATTAACTAAGAAAGATTATGGTTGCATACTAATGTTTCCCACACAAACTGAAGCAAATTCAAGCATGCTGTGACTGGCAAAAAAGCACCAACTATATGTGCCAATTCACATTAACTTCTGGGTATTTTTGTGTGTACACAGAAAACCAATAAGAAAATGCTGGCTTAAATATTAAGGAAAATTATTGATTTGTCACCTAGCCAAGAGTGAAATAGTTCTCCATCCAAAAATAGACGGCTGATTGGTCAGCGCATCTTCCTCAGGTGTATGACCCAACCCTCTAATGAAATACTAGGCATTTAAAATGCTCTGTATGATATGGACGTTAGGAAAGCTCAAGATTACAGCAACCCGTGCTCTTAGGCATTCACACCAAGCAATTCTGCGTCTTTCCTTTACTACTCGTCCAAACAGGAAGTAATGTAGGTCAACGTGTGAGGGGACACTAATTCAATTGGCAACCTATTTTAGCTTTGTAGACACTTGACCATCAGAGAGTAACCAAAGCATGCAAAACCCCTGTAACGCCGCTACCCCCAACCCAGGGCAATTATGGCCTATTTGCATGACCCATGGGGCCTCCCAGCTACTTGTCGGCCACACAGTCTCAGCCTGGCGGATTGACTCACATAGAACTTGAGCAGTGCACCGTCGGAGTTGCAGCACCAAGAACGGCGACCTAGATACTCATGGGCAGTGTTGAGCAGCATCAGAGACGAGGGCAGCATGGGCGTGTGAGACTCCTCTGAGAAGGGTGACAAGGAAGAAGTGATGTAAACGAGACATCACCGTGGTGCTGAACCATATGGGACCGACCCCGCCACATACCTTCATCGTCCTCCCTAGATATGTGCTGGCGAAGTAGGCAATTGAACGCGGCCTCCTCATGCTTGATGATGTGATGCAACAGAATCCAGGGCAGGACTGAGGAGAAATTGGGCTCCTTGGGGTCCTCTGGGATCACCATGCTACAGTCAATCAGCTAGAGGCAAAAACAAAAATTGTGAATATTCTTTTATTTTTGATTACCCGGTGCGTTTACCAGCCAACGTGGTGTTCCCAGGTGCGTGTCTGACCTGGATGAGGTTGTTGGCCAGCCTGGCCATGCTGGTGTAACGGTTGACGTTGCTCAGGAGCTGAGTGTCCTCCGTGAAGCAGACTTCAATGCCTCCCAGCAGCTTTGTGATAGTGGAGACCCACTCCTCCTTGGCGGAGTAAGAGCTGGCTTGGAGAGCGTTGAGCTGCTGCAGGGCTTCGTTAAGGGCCACTTCAGTGCATTCCAGACACTGACGGTAATCCTTCTGTTTCAAAAGGGAGTTCTGGGGCACAGAGACGACAGGGCAAGAGGGAAAAACATTATCCATATAAAGGCTATCTATTGCAATGTCATAACACACACAGAACACACTAGTAACACTGTTCATATGCCACACTGACACCCCACTTCTTAGCTGCGTGACAGCAGAAAAACGCACCACAGATTAATACACCTATAGTTGCACTAATCCCCAAACGAACCTGCAGCAGCAGCAGCTGGGCAGGCCTCTCAGGCACAGAACTGACAAACTCCAAAGGACTGACCCGCCCAGAACCATAACTAAGGGTGGGCTGCAGCAGCCGCACCACAGAGTCATAGTCGCCGGACTCAAATAGACGCTGGATCTCCTCCAGTGACTGACATCGTTCCAGAGACTTCAGCTTCTTATCAACCTGCCCCAAAGGAGGAAAGCACTTCTTTATGAGTCAGTCAACTTTAGCAAAATAAAAATAAATATATAATGACTGAATGTGGTCAAACTATCATTTAAATGTTGAGACATTTCATTTACCTCTTCCACTGAGATTGCGGAGTCCACACGCAAGTTGGGCAGGTAGATGGTGTACTTGTTTTCCTCCGAAGTCCGTGCCTGACTCTGCAACATGCCTGTACACACATCGTAACTCTCCAGGGCTTGGTCCATGTCTCCCTGTGACCACAGGCAGAAAAAATATATTAGGTAACGAAACACAAAAGACAACAGAATACATTGATGAGATTGGATTTATTGAAAAAAAAAAATTATGTGAGATTTGAGGCAAATGATTCACTCAGTCTGATATTAGAATCTAATATTTCCTGTTAAGGTCAAGCGTGAAGAACCATATGGGTTAGCTACGTTGAAGGATGAATGTAAAAGTTACCTGCAGGGCCAAGAACCGTGCCTTCAGCCAATAAACACGCACCACTATTGCCACCCAGTTATCCTCAAACAAGTCTGCCTGTGATGATCCCAGGGCCAGCTGTAAAAGGTCCCCATCAAAATGCTGACCAGGGAACTCTGTTTCACTAACAATACTGCTTTGGCCTCCAATACACTTTCTTGGGGACCCTACAAAAAATGTTAGGAAAACAAATTAACGCAAATTGAGTGGATATTACATTACAGAAAATCTAAATGCAACAATCCACTTGACACTCACCATTCTTTCCTTTGCTATGAGACCATTGTTCCAACTGAAGCTCCATACAGGATAAGCTCATCAACAGCATTTCCTGCACATGAAACATATTTAAAGACATACTGGGAAATGGTGGAAAGAAAAGAAAACACACCGGCCAAGAAATATAGGCACAAATACATGGGGAAAGCCATAACGTGTCCCATACCCGTATGTGCTGATCACTGCAGTCGCGTAGCAGTGGATTGGGTAGGCCATTACTGTGCTTTCTCCAGCAGTGATAGACCTGCAGCACCACTGAATTTAGCCCCCGAGGCCACTCCTCCATAAACCTCAGGCCCACAGATTTCAGATAGCGCATCATCAAATCTAATATCCCACCATTGCTCATATTATTGAGCAGGAAGTTGTGGACATCCTGTTGTTCTGGGGATAAGGATACATTTTCAATATAAAGCTTGTTTTACGTCATGTCTGCATTTTTGACCGAGAATTTACATTTCCATCAGAGACATGTACCTAATTCCATGTATTCAATAGACTCCAAAGGCATGCCACTGGTTCCATGGAGTAATTTGGAGTCCTGCTTCGCTTCACACTGGGCTTCCAGGTTACTGAGGCTCTCGTCACCATCCTCAAGGTCAAACTTCTTCAGTCTGAGTGGAACAGGAGAGACAGATTAAAAATGTTGGTGTAAACACCGTTTTTGTATACTGGGTTTTTGCCTATACCTGGTGCTCCAGTGTCTACTGTGTCTCTCATAGCCTCTTTCTGAACCCTAAACAAATTACATCAACATAAATCAGCCTATCCCTACCACAACAATATGTAGAAAAGTGAAACATTTATTGTTTTTCTTCACAATTGGGATTACTGTTGCAGAAGGAAGAAAGCAAAGTATTCTGTCAGAAGAAAAGGAAACACGTCACAAAACACACTAGAGCAAGTTATGATATTACAGCCTTAGAAGCAACCAGAAACAAATTATCATCTGAAAATTAAATAACACTGTCTGAGTCTAAACACACCCTAAATTTGGTTTATGTATCGAAATAATCTTGACAAAAATACTAAATAAAATACTTCTCAGTAGCCACAAGTATGAAAGCTGTGCACATCCTGATTAAGCAACTCCAGCAATTTGTCTGCCAACAGCCAATCAATTTCAAATACCAAATGTGCGAGGGTATTCCAAAAAGGAGAACCAGAAACATATTTCCAAATAATCCTTTACAGCTGTGACATAGGATGATCAAGTAATCTACCCTGCTGTCCCCAAGCGCACATATTAAACTACTGCAGCATCAGTTCAAATCTGTCACACTGCTCTTTCAGCAAACAGTCAAATCCTTTACTAAATTCCAGTCAAATATTCTAACTCCTTATAAAATGGTAAGAAGTCACAGCTAGCACATAAGAAATGTAAGTACATCCCAAATCAATTGAAAACGCATAATAGACTAACCTAAGCTGTTTTGCTGGCTAGTTATTTTTTCAGTCAAATGAACAGACTGTATTAGTGTTGTGATAGTTAAATTTGATTGGCTTAGGCAGAATAGTTTCAACAGTTCACTTAAAGGAGCTTTCAAGTCATATGATCATCAATTTGAAAACTATCCAGCTGAAAAGTCCCAACTCGCAACTTGGTTTAGAGGACAAAATAATTGACATTACAATCTAGCCTACTAAAATAAGAGCAGTGTATACCCCACCTAAAACAACCTTGTGCACACTTAAACCTCAATTTGGATTGTAATGTTACAGTGCTGAACTAAAACAATACATAGGGAAGAAAATAAATAAAACCAAAGTTAATTATATTCAGATTTTGTTTTTGTTTGCAAAATTCAGCAAGACTGGTGCAGTAAATAATTTGGACATACAAAAAGCATATTTGTTCTTCAAAACCAATAGTTAAGTGAGTCATGATTTTATGTGGATCCTTCAACCTCAGTTACATTATACATGCTTGAGTTTTGAGTTGCTTGCAAAAAAGTAGGTGTACACTGCAGTTTTAAAGCCAGCATTCACATTTATTACAAATATCCCTGCGAATAGCCAATGTTTACAAATTAAATGCAATATAATGAATTCTAGTTTGATTCGATGTGTGCAAAATAGCTACACCTTGAGGGTTCATGACCATACCTGGATGGTAGGTATTTGAACAGAAGCTCCTGGAAGTCAATCTTCTCCTCCTTCTTGCACTTGGTGTTTCTGACCCGTGCTGAGCGGCGTTTTGCTGTGTCTCCACTATCCTCCGTCAAACGTCTCCTCTTAGGGGCCTTCTTCAACTTTTCCTTCTCAGTCAGGGAAGTTTCCATAGCTGTGAGAACAGACATTCAATTTCTAAATAGTTTAAGCATAGGATCAAACAGTAAGCACATTTTCTAAATACTTTAATATCAATGGCATCAACTGGCTTGGGAGGATAGAACACATGTTGCTATCTTAAACATACTTTCCTGGAATTCTACATATTTTGCCAAAACGTTGAGAGGAAGGCTGCACTTCAACATAAGAGAAACTCCTGAATTTATAACTTTTTGGCATTTTAGTCTTGGAAGTGTAGCTTTTATTTCTTTAATGTTTCTCTGATCTCAAAGAGATATATTTTATTTAAGAATATATACAATATTTATTATCTATTCTACACTACCGTTCTAAATGTTGGGGTCACTTAGAAATTACACAATAGTCATTTATAACTTTAACAATGTCTACACTGTATTAATGAGACATTTCTACAGGACTCCAAACTTTTGAACAATAGTGTACATCCTTTTAATATTATTTTGGTCATTAATGGTTTATAAAAAAAATCCTAAAATATTTTTCACAAGATATAAGAAATGTAATAAAGTAAAACACCCAAGCCCAATCATTACATTGCCCATGCAAAAAAATACATTCAATTAATTATGATTTAAAGAAGAAACTGACCAACAGAGGGGGCTGCAGTTGTCATGACCTCTACAGTCTGGTTCTTTGTGATCTGAACCAGAGGGCTAGGCAGGGATATTGTTGATGGCTCAGGGACAGGAAGGGGAGGCAGCGAGGAACAGGGGCTGCAGCTAGGTATGGCCTGGATCTCACTGATAGAAAGGCAGGGTTCAGGAAGTGGAGACTGGAGGCAGTTGGGGTCACGGTACGAGGACAAGTCAATCCTGCGACCGAGGCTTGGGCGTGGTGGCTCGCATGTGGTCTGATGTTTGTACATGGCAAGGAGGCTCTCTCCCACATTCTTCCACCTGTATGTAATATCAATTCAAAATGCATTTATAAAATTAAACAATCTATTTCTCCTATTAATCCAAAACATATTTAAATACTTATTTAGAGTACTCACAGCAACAGGCAGTATATGTTACAATTACAGTACAATTGTGGGGAGAGGTAAATATTTCAATAAGAGATCAACCAATTGATAGGGCCAGCCGATTAATCTGTGTCAATTTGAGGCTGTCCCAAAAGAACACTGACCTGAACCTAAATTACTGAATGTTGTGGCTGTCACAAATGCTGTTTGAGTAAGTTGTTAGCTAGCTAATATGAAATGCATCTTTAAAAGAATCACAGGCTAGCTATGTATAGACGGTGAACTGAAGTCTTCAGGTTTCCCCGCAGATGGGATTCCCCTTTTTTAGAAATTCACAAACTTGTCCGGAAGCCATTGCAGCATTGTATTGGATGGGTTCTTCGGGTCGTTGTTGTGCTGAAACATTATATTTTTTTCCCCAGTTAGGTCTTAGGATTAACGGAGCACTTTCTGTATTTGGCTCCATTCATCCTTCTCTCGACAGTCTCCTAGTCCTTGCCATTGACAAGCTTACCCACAGCATGATGCTTCCATCACCATGTTTCACAGTGGGGAACTGTACTGAGCATTCCCTTATTTTAGCCAGACATTGGGCTTGGCATTCAGACTTAATTGCATGATTTTGAAGAATCTTTATCCTCATGCTCTCAGATTCCTTCATACTTTACTAAAGAACAACATCATCAAGGATGATCAAAGGACATAGTATGCATTTGAGGTCAATTGGGTGTGCCGTGGCAAAGGGTCTGAATGCTTATATAAATATTTTAATAACTAGGTTTAGGTTTTAAACAGAGAAACTGGAGAAGCCCTATTATATTTTGTACCGTCAGTTATTCCCATGAGATAAAATGGCCCAAACCTGCTTCATAGTAAAGCCACACCCTTGAGTCTAACACAATGCCAGGCACTATCCAGCTCATTTTAGCACTGTAACAAGCCTCTAAAGTGTAAACACATTAACCAACCCAGAATGCCAAAGAGCAAGGCCGCTTTTAACTAATAACTCTTCCGGTGAGCGTGGTTTTCAAAATATATTCATATAAATCAAGACACTGATAATATTATAATATGAATTGATGGAAAAGTCAAAAGCTGTATTACAAATGCAAGTAAATTCTGTTTGGCTACACATCTGTGTAACCACGGCTTAACATTTCACACACGCTCATGGTTAAGAATTGAAATTATGGTGAAATTTGGCCATGCATATCCATGCATATGGGCCAAATGGGGCATGGGTTTCCCAGCAAAATACGGATCCCACAAGGCAAAGACATTTACATTTTAGTCATTTAGCAAACACTTCTGTCTAAAGTGACTTACAATAAGTACAGGGAAGTCTTTCCTCAGAGCAACGTAGGTTCACATTACAAGCCTGACTCCCTAACCACTGAGCCACTGACACCCTACTTGCTATGCTGATCCCTGCCCAATGGATTGCAATCATAAAAATAAACAAATTCACAAATACATAGGATATAGGCAATTTTGGTGACCTAATATTGACCGATATTAGCCGCTAATTAAGATAAGAATAATTGTGACTCACGAGAAACATCGGATGGGTTGGACCAGTACCAGGTCTGGTTTCAATTCCTGGGCAGAGAGTGCATGTCTGCGCCGTCGCAGATCCATTGCCTCCTCCACAATTGTCTGGGTCTCCTCCTCATCCACCTCCACATAGTGAATGGACATGTCACTGCAGATGGAGCACTTAGTCAAACTCAGAGCCAAGGATAAACAACCAATTCAAACAAAAGAGCTACTTAAAATGAAATATGTGACAAGCAACAGATTTTCTAGTATTGAAATAGCACATTGTTCTCTCCCATGTATCTTCGTCAGGTGCTTGTCATACAGGAGATGAAGTACTGCATTAGGTTCAGTCAATATAGCTGATATAATTAAGGTTAACAATACACTAAAGAGATAAAATATGTTACATTCCTGGAAATTCTCAAACGGAACAAGGGATGTGCATCTTCCTCTTACAAAAACTTTTGAAAAGTATCTAGCCCCACCTTCAAAACTGACATTGCTGTAAACAGTTTCATAGCCACATAATAAATAACTCAAATGTAAGCAGTTTACTGTTAAATGAAGTGTGACTCACAAAAGATAGTGCTCCTTCATATGAAATGGTTGTCCCCAAAAGTTGAGGTGAGATTAATCAAAGAAAAAATATTCAGCAGATACCAATAACCTAGCAAATTAGATTGGTTCTCAATTTAATATTGTGCAAACAACTATAGAAAACATTTTAGAAATATTTCAATGATAAAGGTATCGCACACCCATTTGTTGTGCAAGATCAGAAATACACCTTACAGAGGGGGGTGATGCCCAGTCACTTGTAAATGCCTCAGTGCAGATTCCTAATACTGACCCAAACCTTACACTCAATAAATTAAAATGTATGCCTAAACTTAACATAGCCCTATTTTACCTGACAAAACCTGACAGTAATCCCAATTGTAGCACTAACCCAAAGCGGTCTACATTCCCCATCAGAGTGTTTTTTTTTTTTTACTTGTTTCATGTGGAAAAACAGACAAGTGTTAATGTGTTGAGCTCTGCAAGGATGGTTATGGGTCAGAAGTACAATTCCATGAGTCATATCTTTCGATATAGAATTGAAATAAGATAATGACATTGCTCTATGGTGGAAGGTTAGGTTACAGCTCAACAAGCATCCAACAATTTCTTTGTTTAAGGTCTAGCAGTTTAGCCATGTAATTTGGTAATTTTGGGTTACAAATTGCAATTAAATGGTAATTAAAATGTCAATTTCCCACAAATGTGTCTTTTTATACTGCAATTAGTGTCTGTGTATAAATAGTTAAGGAATTTGTCAGCTCTCACGTGGATGCACTAAGCAGGCTAGATACTGAGTCATGGGGTACAGAAAATAATTGTCAATACTCCTCTGTAACAAGGTAATAGAGATGGGGAAAGGATATAAAAAGATATTCAAAGCCTTGCAAATGCCAGTCAGTACTGATCACTTAGTAAGAAATGGAAAATTCAGGGATCTCTTGATACCAAGCCAAGGTCAGGTAGACCAAGAAAGATTTCAGCCAAAACTGTTCGGGATACAAAAACCCACAGGTAACCTCAGGAGAAATAAAGACTGCTCTGGAAAAAAACGATGTGGTTGTTTCAAGGAGCACAATACGACAATACTTGAACAAAAATTAGCTGCATGGTTGAGTTGCCAGAAAAAAGCCTGGTAACAATATGCCCGACAACACCTTGACATGCCTCACAGCTTCTGGCACACTGTAATTTGGAGGTACAAGACCAAAATAGAGCTTTAGGGTCACAACCATAACTGCTGTAACCGCTGGAGGGTCAACTTGGCCACAACTGTACATATATCCTAAAAGACTGTTGGACGGTTTGACTGACAGACAAAAAACTCTTAATGATGTCCTTTCCATTCCACAGGTCAAATACAAAGAGGAAGGAAGACATTTTTTTTAAATAATTTTGAGAGATTTCAGTGCATAGGTAGGAGGGCCTTACCAATTGATGAACATTTGCATAGCATCATTCTTCAGACAAGGCTGTTCTTCAAATATCTTCTCTTTTAACACAAGCCCTTTGGTGTAACAGTGATCCTTTTCAAGGGCCTTGGAAATGAAATACAAACAGCCTGGAAATAATAACAATAGACAGATTATTCCTTCCTGCCAGGTCATTTTTTAAGTTTATTAAGACCATTATTTTGGGTACACATTTAATCCATAGAATGACCTGGTCATTCTTACCTAGAAACATAATTAAGAAAACATTTCAGTTGCCATTTTTATACCATTTTAGCATTTCGGTACCCTGGCATAATTTACACAAGTTCACTCAATTTAACCTGTGGCTT
Source organism: Esox niger (assembly GCA_016801105.1). NCBI lineage: Eukaryota > Metazoa > Chordata > Actinopteri > Esociformes > Esocidae > Esox > Esox niger. Next base: position 6,196 of record JACXGJ010000071.1, on the reverse strand, counting down.
TATTTTCACTCTTTTGATCCTTCTTGTTAATTCTCAAAATTTAAAAGCAAATTGGTCTAAGATCAAAATAACAAATTGCATTAAAATATACAAAATCAGAATGAATCAACCTTAGCTGGGGGACAGTATACAGTGCTTCGCAAAATTACACAAGCCCCTGACAAATTATTACATATTATTGAAAGAAAAGGGTACATAGATGGTTATTTTCTGCAAAATACGTTGAATTAGTGGAAATTGCTATCTCGAGACACCATATTTTTTGTACTTTCTTTTTTACCAAGAAGCCCCAAGAGGTTTTGCAGCGTGAAGAAGTCAAATAAATCTTAGCTTAATTGGTGCTGCAAAAGTGGAGCAAGACAACAATAGCAGATCAGAACCTGAAAAGAAACCAGGCAAGTCTGGTTCAGCCGGCCCGCAATTAAATGTGATAAATGTTGTTGCCCTCACTGGATTCGAACCCAGGTCATCCACATGAGTGGCTGAGTCTATTTGTGTGCCCACAGTGCTGTTTGCGTGCCCAGTTTCACAATTTTGCTATTAGAAACCATTAACAATTGTATTAAACTAACTTACATTTGTTACTCAGTTTATCTCCACCACAAATAGCACGTATGAAATGTATGTATTTTGCCACTGACCGGTTTAACAGCTTATTTGCCAGTTATAAACTTACTTATATCCAACTTCCTACTTGGACTAGTCATAAGAATTTAGCAATTGCTAGTGAGACAGAATATGAACCCAAAGCAATTTCATTTCATGGCACAAAATGTAAAATGTTTCTTTCACTCGTGAATGACATTGATGCAATAACTATCAATATAGGTGACGATAACCAACTTTTTCATCAAGTGAAAAGACAAGAGAATTGTGGAAACCCCTACTCTTTTACAACCCAAGGGTTTTGATCTAGCCTGAATTACCCCAAAAAGCATGCACGGACGCGTACTTAATCCACAAGAAAGTCGCAATATGAACAGCTATTTTAGACTTACTATAACATAGCTACCGAAGGTGGTAGCCAGTTAGGTTTTGTCTATCCTGATCCAAATTGCATGCACAGAAACGTACTTCAAATATCTACCGGAAAGAGTCGCAATATAATTATGGACAGTTTTATTTTAGCCTTGCTATAATGCAGCTACTGAAGGTTGTAGCCAGCGAAGATTTTGTTAATCCAAAACAAATCCTAATGCACAATTTGCTCTGACCGTGATGAGATTCAAACGCGGAATCGATTGGTTGGAAGTTCGCATCTCTAACCACTACGCTCTTAAACAATGGGTAGTCAGTCGGTCAGTCAATTGGTAAGAGAAATTTGCTGTTATTGGCCAGGACAACTAACGCGGGTGGTCCCACAACAATCTATGTTTAAAACAAAGTGAAACTAAAGTAAATGTTTTATAGCCTACGGGTTGTATAAAACAATCAGCAAATAATAGTAAATGGTATAGAGTGAAAATTATGCTATTAGACAATAGATTGTAAAGCAGAATATTATTTTAGCAAAGCAGAATTCATAGTTCCATCAACGATCACATGTTGCACAGGTCTTGATTAAGCAAATCATGCCTCATCAATGACACTCCACCTTGCTTGAATGATTGTATGGTGTTCTTAATGTGAAATGTAGTTTGTCATATATAACAGAGACCATGACACACAAAAAGATCCACATGACTCATCTCTCCTTAGAACTTAGATAAGCATCTTTTGAGAATCATACAGGTGCTTTACAGCAAACTTATGCAGCAGAGGGGACAGCAACAACCTACGCATTTTAAGCCTACCAGAGTGGAACGATAAAAGATTATTTCCAGGTAGTAGTACCAGGAAGTCAATTTTAATAGGTTGCAAAGAAATCTTAATTTAGATTGTGCTCCAAATAATATAAGACAATCTGGTACATTTTTCAATCCATCGATAAAAATATACATATATATCAGTTATTGGTGACGGTTACATTGGACACAAATATCCAATGTCGGTCGGCCTCTACTCAGGCACAAATTTTCACTTTAGCCTAGGCAAGCTCCAATAGGCACCAATAGAGAAAGATATTGACTTACAGCTATAGTCACTGACTGTGTAGAGGACTGTAATGAGGTTGTCGAGACAGGGCCAATGGTCTGGATTACACTGGAGGCCTTCTTCAAAGGCATGCCGTGCCAGAGGAATGCGCAGAAGTCGCACAGCCACTTGACCTATCTTGTACCACATGTTGACATCTGTGGAATCTAGCATCACAGCCTACAAGAAATGATCAATATTCAGGTAACATGGACTGGAACAATGCATTGTACAGTAAACATAACGGTTTACCACCAAGATTAGTACTCCATAGTCATATGGTAAGTGTACATAAATTACATGATCTGGGCTCTGTTGACTTTACCTCCAAGTAAAACTCCATAGCGGTCTCCAAATCATCCCGGAGCACAGCCAAACTAGCCAGGTTTTTGAAGGTAGAGTATTTCAGCATCAGTCCGGGATGCTTAAGACCCACCTTTTGGTCATCCGAGGGCATTGCCTGTGAGGTGACATGAATTATCGAGTTAGAGTTCTGGATTATTTGTAAACGATAAGCAGTAAAACACAGTGTCTGAAGGGAATGATACCTCTTTGAGCAATGGGGTTTTGAGGAGTTCATGATACGCCTTGGCAGATTCCTCAAACTTGTCATGTTTTTGAAGATCTAAAGCTTTATGATACAAAGCAAATGCCTCAGCTTCCTGTAGAAGACAGAGAGGAATAATTCAGAAATAGCAACAAACATTTGAAAGCAACATTTAAGCAAATATGGCAAGTCAATGTGCCTTCACAAGATCACCATACCTGAGCCTCCTTAGTTTGACTCTTTTTTGTTTTCAGGGGGTCTTCAGATTCATCTGCAGCTGCCAAGGCTGCATTTAGAGCAGCAATTCGGATCTGAAGCAAGAAAATACCTTATTCACCGAAGTCAGTGTGCAATTAAATTGAGAACATTTTGAATACACCTGAACATATGGTTTAATATGCTAGTAATATGACTACTCTAGAAGGTGAATAGTGCAACAGCATCAATACTACTTTGCATGTGTTGGTTCTATGTATAGGACTCTTAGCATGTAATGAGATATACCATATCTGAATCATGTGCTTAGAGTGGTCCTTGATTCCATTCATCCAGACCTGCGGGCAAGATTGTAAACAAACCAAATTAATGTTAGATAAACAATGAAATAATCACATTTGCTAAGAACAGCTTTATAGTTATGCCACAATCCATTGCTTTAGCTGGTTTTAGCAGCACAAAGCATGTGGCAGACTTCGTTATTATTGTTCAGTACAGTATCACGCCCTGACAAGTGATTCAAGTGAGCTAGTTCAAAGCAACAACTAAACAGAATTGTTTTTGAGTACCAAAAGACATGAACCCTACTGCCCTAGGTAACTACTGTACTTCTCTTACAGTAACATTATAACTGTATGAAAAGTGTATACAAACTGAAAAATAAAACTCAACCAGTGTTCAAGCTAAGGTAACTTATTTTTAAATTAATAAATAACATATCTAAGGCTGACACAAAAACAGCACAGTTGTGTGTATTTTAGGCTCTAGGCTTAGAAATATTGATATAATTTACAAATAAGCGATTCTACTTAAAACTCACCCGTAACAACCCCATTTATAATTGGGTGTTTATTTATTAATCTGAATTCATTTAAATGATAATTTCTTAGTCTAGACAGTCTAATGTTAAAAGCAAGCAAAATTATTGAATATTAGGGCTGTCATCGAATAAAATGTTTCCGCAGACTGAGTTCCAACAAATTGAAAATAAAAATGAAATGTTTTTCTTCATAAATAGATTTGTTTTCTTAAAACACTGCAACTGGTAGAAAGGACGTCTGCTTAACACTAGAGTGTGGCACCAAGATATTGTCCAACATATACAATAGCATGGTTATTAAGAGTTTTGCCAATCTCTGTGTGGATAAACATACTTAACAAGGGAGAAAATATCCCTCACTGGTCTCAGGGGTTGAGAAAGTTTGCCTAAAGTTACTTGCAACTGCACAAACATAGCAAAAACTGTTAACACCACTTCACCAAATGTTTATACTACAATGCTTTGACGCGAGTTGCCCCTTCAGATCGGTAGTAAGTGTCACATGTGTCAAAAGCCCTACATTTCTTTAAATTCAGTTCAATAGCACATGATGTAGCCTAGAGTCTCTATTTTGAAGTGAGATTTTTTTCCACTGTTTACGCCAAAACGTTTGCAATTAATAATCGTAATTGCAAAATGTTACCAAAAATCCACAATACAAGATTTTATCAGAATTGTGCATTCCTAGCTTCATTTTTCATCTAACGGTCATGTGCAAGTTTCAACAATAAGATCACTGAATCAAAATGGCATTCACGGGAGGGTTGCTAGAAAAAATCTTCTGCTGTCAAAAAAGACCAAACTGCCTGTCTTTACTTTGCCAGACACGTGAAGGTTTCTGGATCAGTTTGATCACAACCAAAATTGCTGTGTTTGTCAAAAACCCAACACTGTCTACTACCAAAAGAAACTCGCAACGGTCAGGCATGCTGGTGGGAATGTCAAGATCAGGGGCTGCTTTTCTCTTCTGGATCGGGTCAAATGCACATCATTATCCTTGAGGAATATCAGGAGATTCTTAAGGCTGGGCCAAAGAATGGCTCAGAAGAGCAATTTGTGTTTGGGATTGTCCAAATCAAAGACCCAACCTTATCAAATCGAGAGGCTCTGGCAGCACCTGAAGCAGGAGGATGACAGAGACCCCTCAAGTCCCACTCAATTGGTTGAGCTCAGGAAGAAAGTGTAAATGCACAATGCTGGTCTTCACAGAGGATTGGGCAGGAATCCCACAAAAATGTAATTTAAAAAACACATGCTTTCCTCACCTGCCAACTCCATTTTCCATTACAAAGGAAGTAAAAATATCTGATGCCAGCTCCAGTTTGAAATGTGATCTTCTTTTAACTATTCACATGCAGCCTGTTCCTGGACTGTTAATCTTGTCACAAAACAGACTAATTTGAGGTTCTGTTCCATTAGGATCCTGAAAAATCATGCAGGAGTCCTGTTCACATGTTAACTTCTAATCCCCAAGAAGGCAGATGCAACAGTCCTGAGCTAGCATGGTTACATGTCTGTGGTTGTGAGGTCGGTTCAACATGCTGTAAACTTCTCTAAAACACATTGGAGGTAGTTTAAGACAACAAAACATTCAATTATCTAGCAACGGATCTGATTGCAACTCCTGCAGCAAGACAGAATGCCAATTGCACACTCCCTCGAAACTTCTCTGACAATAGTTGTGACAAAATTGTACATAACAGACATTGTCTTCAGCATTGGCTGTACTCGTGTAGTGAACATGCTGTTTAATCAGCTGCCACACCTGGGAGATTTATGGATTTTATTGACACAAGAGAAATGCTCACTGACCTAAATAGTAGATATAACCGGTTGTGCCTTAACTACGCATTTCGACGACATAGGACAGTCATTGATCTAGTACAAATCACACGCTCTAATGACATGAAAGTGATTTGCAATCTCAAATGATATTTATCTACGTATTGTCACCTTGAGCCAAGATTGGTGGAACGCTGCAAAAACACAGGTACTGTAATTTTACTCGGCCTCGAAAATATATATCGGTATCGGCAACAATTAAGTCACCCAGACGAAGTTGACTTAATAACAAAATGTGAATATATAGCTATTAGAGCTACCTTTACTGATAGACGAATCATTAATAAAGATAGCAGTACAACTAAGCTACTACTGTAGTTAGTAGTACAACTAGTTAGATGGGGGTACTACTACATAACAGTAACTAGCGTCACAACTAGCTAACTGAAACAACAACCTAAGTGGGTAACTAAAGGAACATCTATTATAGCTAGCTAGCTGTGCAACTAGCTAGCTGGTGTTGCGGTACAACCAGCTACTTTGGCATTTCGTTTACTAACTACCTAATTTTGCTAGTTACTAGCCACTTACCAGTTCTTCCCAATCTCATTGCCTGAATTCGCCACACTGGTTTAGAGGCTTTGTCAGTCGAATTGAGTCTGCATCAATGACACAAACAATACGATGAGCTAGCTAGCTGTATGATGCTGCACATACGTTGACAACGGTGCGAAACATACAAAGCTCTTCTTCAGCGG